>PVIC010058239.1:0-10433 GCA_004025085.1 Thryonomys swinderianus | reverse complement strand
GTAACCGGGGATCGAACTCAGGTCCTTGCGCTTGCAAGGCAGGCGCCGGAACCACTGAGCTAACCCTCCGGCCCAAGGCTTGTGATTCTTAACTCTGCATGCAGATCCTTTCCTTCCGGGGCACTGCACTGTGACCCTGGGTGCTCTATAAGAGGCAGGCTGGCTCGTGTGCGCTTTTTTGCTTTTGTATGCCTTATCCATCTTTGGGCTGAACTTGGAGAAGCCCTTGTGACAGTGGTTCTGGGAAGCATGGTGATGTAAGAACAGAGGTGACCTTTCACTTTTGAATGTCAATTCATGTGCATACATGACCCATTAAGAAAAAACGGGGGTTTTGGGGCTTTGGGCTCCATAGGAGTAGCCCTGCTACTCTCCACCCTGCTCACAGATTCCCATCTGTGTGGGCTACAGGTGCGACGGCAGCACATGGAACGCTGCACCAGCTTCCTGGTGGATGAGCTGGGTGTGGTGGATCGATCCCAGGCTGGGGACCGCATCTTCTTTGTGTCTGCTAAGGAGGTGCTCAACGCCAGGATCCAGAAAGCCCAGGGCATGCCAGAAGGAGGTAACCATGGGAGCAGAGGTCCTCCTTTTCTCCACAGTTCAGGGCGTCAGGTCATGCACTGTCACTGAGTGGAAATCATTTTGGGGAGCGACAGTGCAAAGGTAAAGGTCCTGGGGTGAAAGCCCCTTGCTGTGCAGCTAGCCTCTCTGACCATGGCTAGTTCTCTTCCATGGCCCTGTCTCTGGGCTAATGCGGTGCACTTCTCCTAGGGGGCGCTCTTGCAGAAGGCTTTCAAGTGAGGATGTTTGAGTTTCAGAATTTCGAGAGGAGATTTGAGGTGAGCCCTTTGATCCTGGTCTGTTGGGCCATCCTGTGCCTGCTGAGCTCTCATTGCCCATGTCCCAGTGGGAAGCCCAGAGCCTGACCTCAGCGTCTCCGTGTGTTCCAGGAGTGCATCTCCCAGTCTGCAGTGAAGACCAAGTTTGAGCAGCACACAGTCCGGGCCAAGCAGATTGCAGAGGCTGTTCGCTTCATCATGGACTCCCTGCATATCGCAGCTCAGGAACAGCGGTAGGACGGCTGCTGAGAGCTGCGGGTGCCTGAGGTGGCACCTCCATACTGCCCGGGGCAGTCAGGATGTCCCTATGAAAGAGCCTCAGCTGAGTTTCTGGGTTCAAAACTGGGTGACAGCTGGGGAGCAGGTCACCCACCCACCTGCTTGTGCAGCTGGGCCCCTGCTGCCCACCGGGCCACCCTCAGAGTCTGGATTCTGTTTGTTTTTGTTTTTAATTAATTTTTTTGAGAAATTTTAAATGAAAAGTATAGCAAATATAAAAACACCTTACTTATGCCACCCTGAATTGACAATATTTGCTTTATATTAAGTTAAAATACAACTGACAAAGGTATCAAATGGCTTTTGATTCTTTTGCCCTGTCACTCACTGCTCAGAGTCATGACTTTGTCCCCCATTTATCAAGTACTTTTTATATGAATCCCAGGGCGCATATAACGGGCCTTTGTGTGGGCTTTAGTTGTTGGGTATGGTGGTCCTACATGGTCCTTGCTGCCCTGTCTCTTCTTAGTGCTGACATAGGTCTGTGTTCATGGATAAACTGCTGGAGAGAATTCCATGGTGACCAGAGTCCATTTTCCTAGCAGTTGATTTTCACTCTTGGCTTTTCTTACACTGCTGCTGTACAGCAAAGGCCACTGTGTATGCCCCCTTGCACACCTCTGTTAGTCTTTCTAGAACTAGTTCCTAGAACTTTGACTGCTGCACCTTAGGGTAGGTGTGTTTTCTGTTTGACTCAGCTTTGCCCTGTGGGTCTCCGGAGCTGCTGTACCCCACAGCCTTCCAGCTCTGCCAGTGGGAGCTCCTGTTCTGAGTCTTGCCTTTTCCCGGGCCTCTGGGGAGAAATGAATAGGTCTTTTTCATTTAATTTCCCTGATCCTTAGTGAGGCCCAGCTTGCTTTCTTCCATAGCAGAATGTTTTCTAGGGGTGAGTGGCTGTCACCCACTGGCTTGGGCAGGATGGGGTCCCCTGGGTGCCTGTGTGAACCCTGCCAGCGGACGGTGGGTGTGGGCTTCTGACAGCTCTCCCCACTCTCAGGGTCTATTGCCTGGAGATGCGCGAAGAGCGGCAGGACCGGCTGCGGTTTATTGACAAACAGCTGGAGCTCTTGGCTCAGGACTACAAACTTCGGATTAAGCAGATCACGGAGGAAGTGGAAAGGCAGGTGAGAGGCCTGGAGGAAGGACTTGTAGAGAGGTGGACTCAGCGTCCAGGGTGTGGAAAGGCGGGTCAGATAGCCTCTCCTCCAGCCCTCCTCTGCTTCTGGGAGGCAGTGGGGGCCCTTATTCAAGAACACAGAACTTGCCCTTGGGCTCCCACTGTGTAGTGCCGAGCAAGGCCTTCTGAGTGTCAGTCGGGCGTTAGGCCTGGGGTTACAGCACGCATGCCTTTGCGTAGGTGTCGACTGCCATGGCCGAGGAGATCAGGCGCCTCTCTGTGCTGGTGGACGAGTACCAGATGGACTTCCACCCGTCTCCAGTCGTCCTCAAGGTCTACAAGAATGTGAGTTCCGAGGCTGTGTGTGCCCTTGACAGGGTCCCTGTTCTTCTTGTGGCTTTGATGGCGTCCCCACCAGACTGTGGTCCAGGCCTGGCTGCCCTGGTAGGGTGCCTCTGTGTGGGAAGTGTGAACACAAGCCTCCCTTGGTCACGCCAGAAGGAGCCCTTGGTGAGATGCTGTGTCTTTCACCTCCCTCTCCTGGTTGCAGGAACTGCACCGCCACATAGAGGAAGGGCTGGGCCGAAACATGTCTGACCGTTGCTCCACGGCTATCACCAGCTCCCTGCAGACCATGCAGCAGGACATGATTGGTGAGTGCCACAGGGAGCTTGGGTGCTGGGGCTCCAGAGCTCCTTGAAGATCAGATTTGGAGGCCATTCCACACCTTCCCTACCCGTCACCCCTGACCATTCCATATGTGGGCTTGGGGATCCTGTCTGGGTTACCACATGGGACTGTTACAGTCTGAGAATGACCTGTCTCTGTGACCCACATGAGACCCAAGTGTTAGCAGTTGGGCTCCCTAGTGTCTGCTTGAGGAGAGCTGGCCCACCCCCCACAGCAAGGCTGCCCCACATGGGCAAAACTTTGGCACCCTTAACCACAGAAGTCCTGAGACTTGGCACTGGTGGGGCACAGGCCTCAGCTCATGTGCTTTCTCCCACTTTGTGTCCCTGACAGATGGCCTGAAGCCCCTGCTTCCTGTGTCTGTGCGGAATCAGATAGACATGCTGGTCCCTCGCCAGTGCTTCTCCCTCAGCTATGACCTCAACTGTGACAAGCTGTGTGCTGACTTTCAGGAGGACATCGAATTCCATTTTTCTCTTGGATGGACCATGCTGGTGAATAGGTTCCTGGGCCCTAAGAACAGCCGTCGGGCCTTGATGGGCTACAGTGACCAGGCAAGCAGGGTTCCTTCCCAGGGCATCATGGGAGGTCAGCATATACCCAACCACAAGACATGAGCCATTCTGCTGTGAGTTCCCTAAGGCAGACAGCTGTGCTTTGTGGGGCACACCATACAGCATAGTCAGTATTGCTGCCGCAGGTCAGCCTGTCCTGCCCTGATTACAGTTATACCAGAGTTTGCTCTAATAATGATAAATTAGGTGCTGCACGCAAAGCTTCTTTTCCCTCTTTTTGCTTTTGGGAAATTGAAGAGTTGCTCTATGTCCCTGTCCCAACTCCCCTAGGCGTCCGTGAGGCTTGCTTCACTGAGAGACACACCACCTTCTTCTCATGCCTCTGTTGCCTCTCTTCCCCAGGTGCCGCGTCCTGTGCCACTGACCCCTGCCAACCCCAGCATGCCGCCCCTGCCGCAGGGCTCGCTCACCCAGGAGGAGCTCATGGTCTCTATGGTCACCGGCCTGGCCTCACTGACCTCCAGGACCTCCATGGGCATCCTTGTTGTTGGCGGCGTGGTCAGTGACAAGTCCTGTTCACGAACAGGGCAGGTGGGAGGGCTGAGTGGGTCCCTGCCTTGGCTCAGTGCTTTGGTGGGTTGAATTTTCTATCCTAGGGAGCTGTGTGCTTGGATTCCCTCTTTTTTTTTTTTTGAGACAGGGTCTCACTTTTATAGTTTTGAGGCTGACCCTGAGCTCACCATGTAGCCTGGGCAAGCCTCGAACTCAGCAGTCTCCTCCTCTGCCTCCCAAGTGCTGGGATTACAGGCTGAGTCACCATGCCCAGTTGTGGTATGTGGTATTGATTGCTGATGGGCATGAGTCACCACGCCCAGTATTATTGTATGTGGTTACCAGGGATGGAACCAGGGACCTAGGCAGGTGCTGGAACCACTGAGCTAAATCTCTGGCCCTGGACCCCTATTTTGGGAGCGAGGCTAGTACTATGGATTGAACTTTAGGACTTGCTCATTCTAGGCTAGCAATTTTTTTTTTTCTCTTTTGGAAACAGGGTCTTGATTTGTAGTTCAGGCTGGCTCTGAGCTCACTATGTAGCCCAGGCAAACCTTGCACTCACTACAATCCTTCTGCCTCTGCCTCCTAAATGCTGGGATTACAGGTGTGAGCCACCACACCCAGCATTGTGGTATGTGGTACTGATTGCTAGTGGGCATGAGCTACCATGCTCAGCATTGTGGTATGTGGTACTGGGGATCGAACTTGAGACCTTACGCTTGTGAGGCAGAACCATTGAGCTAAATCTCCAGCCCTAGACTAGCAATTTACCACCAAGCTGCATCCTCAGTCATGTTATGTGGAAACAAGTTCTCACCAAACAGTTGCCCAGGCTGGCCTTGAGCATGCAGTCCTTCTGCCTCTGCCTCCTGAGTGGCTGGGATTTAGGAGTGCACTACCACACTTGGCTACCCGTGTATAGAAACTGGCCAGTGTCACACAGGCAGCATGGGGTCCAGTCTGAGCCTGCTCTTTGGCTCGAGCCTTACCTGCTTCAGCCAGACCACTGCACACAAACCAGAAGGAGCCAGCAGCTGAGCAACGATGTGCAGAATTCTGTCTGTCAGAGTCATAGCAGGTGTTGCTGTGCCAGGCTGAGTTTTAAGAGTTCTCCTTCCTGGGGGGTGTGTGAGTTGGGGGCAGCAGTAGACCCCACACCCAGCATGCTGGAGGCCTTTGGTTGGATCCTCAGCACCAGAAAAAATAATTCTGCTTAGCTGGGCGTGATGGCACATGCACATGATCCCAGCACTCTGGAAGGCTGAGGCAGGAGGACTGCAAGGTCAAGCTCACCCTGGGCAACTCAGCCCCTAGTGAGACCTGCCTCCGAATTTAGAAATGGGCTCGAGGTTTAGCTTAGTAGGAAGGCTCTGGGTTCAGGTCCTTTGTCTGCCCTCAGTCTGCTTAGGTCTGGCCTGTGGTCCTCACCCCTACACCGTGCCCATCATGTCCTGTGGCCAATGCTGTTTGGAGAGTGGCCCTGGCTCTGGCCTCAGTGAAGTCAAAGGCGACACCAGGCTTGCTGGGTGGGGCTCCTGGCCTTGCTTGAGTGACAGCCATGAGGCTGGGACCCCAGAGAGGTGCTGCCCCACTGACCATGAGCCTCTGCAGGTGTGGAAGGCGGTGGGCTGGCGGCTCATTGCCCTCTCCTTTGGGCTCTATGGTCTCCTCTATGTCTACGAGCGCCTGACCTGGACCACCAAGGCGAAGGAGAGGGCCTTCAAGAGGCAGTTTGTGGAGTACGCCAGTGAGAAGCTGCAGCTCATCATCAGCTACACAGGCTCCAACTGCAGCCACCAAGTCCAGCAGTGAGGAGGCCACTGGGCTGGGTGGGGTCTCCCCTGTGGGTGGGCTGGACCCGTCTTCCTCCCAGCCTGGCCTGGAGCATCCTGGACCTTTGTGCAGGGCTGGCTTTGGGGCCAGGAAGGGGACAGGGTCTCCTCCTTGTGTCCTGGGCAGGAGACAGGGATGGGCCTGCCAGGTCTTTGAAGACCACATACGCTATTCAGGGCCTTTGATATCCTAGATCACGACCCACTTATGGCACCTTATAGGCTTGGACTGTTGCCTGCTGGTGGGGGTGTGGCACAGTCTTTGCCACCTGTTTGGTACCTTTTTACTTCTTCATCTTCGGGATATGTGTTGTTTTACTGGTATTTCTTTTTTCAAAATGAGGAAAGCGAACCTTAAAGAGTCGTTTCTTGTCCCCTCTTGTTCAGGCGACAGGTATTGGTGCCAAGTCCTGAATCCTGACCTTTCACCCAAGCTGGGTTATACTGCCCATGCTGTTGCTTTTCTTGCCATGTTGGTGCCCAGTGGGTTTACAGTGAGTGGGAAAGACCCCACCAAGCTAGGACTGGCGCTGGCAGAGCTGCCAGCAGGAGTAGGGCCGTGCCCTGCTGTGGTGGATTCAGCCACTGTGATACCCTGCTTGGCAGCCCCGTGCATGGCAGCCCTGCTTCTCTCCACCCAGGGAACTGTCTGGGACCTTTGCTCATCTCTGCCAGCAAGTGGATGTCACCCGGGAGAACCTGGAGCAGGAAATTGCCGCCATGAACAAGAAAATCGAGGTTCTTGATTCCCTTCAGAGCAAAGCAAAACTGCTCAGGTGAGGATCGTCAGGTACTGGGACCCTGGATTTGTGTTAGGTGTTTACCCGGCCTGCAACAGGGTGGTGCTGCCCTTGGTCTTGGGGTGAGCATGACAGAACCGTGAGACTGGACTCATAGGCACCTTCTCCAGAGTGGATGGTGCTGGTGAGCCGGCAGCTCTCATCTGAGCCTGCAGAGGGTGAGCGCTGTCCAAGCCCCAGGACAGGACTGTCCTCATCCCTGGAGTCATCAGGGAGCCTGGATCCTGGGTTCCAGTCCAGTACTCACCCGATTTCCCTGTGTCTTGTGTTCCTCTATGAGGACGAGTAGAACTCCATGACAGTCACAGCTGAGCACAGTAGTGCTCTGCAGAAGTCCTGAGCCTGCTTAGCCCCCGATAAGTACGTCATCATCAGGAGCCTGGACTTGCCACCCTGCCTGACACCAGAGGCCGCAGGGTGGCAGGGTGCAAGGCAGGCGTGAGGGTTCCATCCCTGTCCCTCACCAGACTCACCTGATCAGTGTGCCTCCTCCTAGCCACTGCTGGGATAGCCACTTCCTAGCAACCACCCTGCTTCCCACTGGACTTCCCAGTACAGGGCTGGGTATGGTGATGCCACCGGTGCCCCTGCTGGTCAACCACAGGGACAGGGCTGAACCTGGAAAAGGCTACAGATGACAAGCAGGAAAACTGACTTCCCACAGTCAGGGCTTTGCCCTAGTCAGAAAAGCCTGATTCTGGAGGTACTCACAGGAGGCACAGTCAGGAGAATCATAAGTTCAAGGCCAGCCTGGGCAACTTAGCAAGACAAAAAAACCTGACTCTCCATTACCTTTTTTTTTTTGTTTTTTTTTTGGAGACAGGGTCTTGCTTTGTAGTTCAGGCTGGCTCTGAGCTCACTATGTAGCCCAGGCAAGCCTCGAACTCAACAATCCACCTGCCTCTGCCTCCCGAGTGCTGGGATGACAGGCGTGAGCCACCACGTCCGGCATTGTCCATTACCTTTTGAACTTGGCAAGTTATTTCCTCTCTCTGAGCCCCCTTTCCCTCATCTCTAAAATAGGATAAATGGGGTGGTGGAGGCTTAAGTGTGGCCCCTGTCACCCATCCTTGAATGGGGTTTGGCAGGTGGTGCCAGTGAAGCCCATCAGCTGCCCTTGTCAGTACAAAATGACTGTGTCTTTGTAGGAATAAGGCTGGTTGGCTGGACAGCGAGCTCAACATGTTCACGCACCAGTACCTGCAGCCTAGCAGATAGGGGACGGCAGCAGACCTGCGTGGAGGGGCAGTGCCACCAGCCCTTGGTGACATGTGGCCCCCAGGGCGTCGGCTACAGTGCCTGGCCACCACCTCAAGAATGAAAGCACCCAGTGTCTCGTGCCATGCGAGCCCTTCAGCACTAAGCCCCCACCCTCACCCCACTCTGCTCCAGCAGGAAGACCTCTTGCTGGGCCCTAGAGGAGACTCCAAAGCCACCAGCACGGTACCAGGCCTGTCTCTACTTATTGGGTCACCTGATGGAAAGTCGTCTTCTGCTTGTGCAGTTCTCTCGATTTCCGGCTCGCAGACTGACTGACGGCAGCCTTAGGGATACCAGGCTGATACCCAGGCTTCCTGTGGCCCTGCACACCATCTCCCTTGCACTGCAGCACACCCACAAAGTGGCCACATTGCCAGTGGCCAGGTCCCCTTCCTAAAATCTTCTGAAATAGTTACAGAAAGGCTGAGTATGGCTGTGTGGACCTGTGTTGTAGAGGTGAGAGCTGGTCTGGCCTGGGTAGTTAAAGGATGTAGAAGAAGGAAGGTGGTAGGCAGGGGCATTGGCCCTGCTCAGGAGGCTGGAGAGTGTGGTTATCATTAAACAGCACATTTAACCTTGCTTTGTGAGGGGTACACAGGCCCTAGAGCCCCAGCCCCACTGATTTGATCAAGTTGCCATCTTACCCAAGCCACTGTTGGCCCCCGGGCATCTGGACTGTTTTTATGCCAGTTATTCACATGGGTCAAAGCCATGGTGGGAAACTGAACTCCTTCCTCCTCTCCTGGACCCTGGAGCCTTCCCGACACACCTGGCCTCATGATGATGTTGAGAACTGCTTTCCATTCCTGAGTTCCAGGATTGTTACTGTTCAGAGTGGGGACGGTTCCTGTCATCATGGTGTCAAATGGAAAAAGCAAATCCTGGGCAGAATGTTCTAGAAATAAGTAACAGTCTCCCAGGAAGAAGGGCTAGGGAGGGCTTGACATAAGGGAGTTGGTCCTGTTGGCTTTTAATCCAGCTGTGGCCTGTCTCTGGGGAAGTGAGGTGGTAGGTGGTCTCACTCCTTGAGACCCTCAGTCCCGTCTGTGGGGCAGAGTGGCTGCTAAGCCAGGGGTACTGTGTGCTGATGGGGGTCACCTCACAGTGTGTCAGGAAGAATCAGCATCACCCAGTCCCAATGAATTCTGTGTCCTTTTGGGGAATAAATAAATAAACATGAATTCTTTTCAGCATAGTCCCTGTGGAATGAATGAAATTTTGAGCTTCTTACAGAAGTAAAATTAAAGTTGTACCACAGGATTGAGAGAGAGAGAAATCTGTTCTGAAGGAAGCGTGGCAGAAAGCACTTTAATGCTGTTATTCTGTTTTGTTTGTGTTATTTTGCTGGAGCGCAAGACATGCTTGACAGTGAGTTTCTCCCTGACGTATTTAAGGTGATGTCTCTGCCCAAATTCCTCCTGTACCCTTGCTGATAATATTGGAAATTAAAATAAAGGCAGTTGGAACCCTGTGTGACATCTCCGCCCACCAGTGGCTGTTGGTGCTAACTCCTGGCAAGAGCCTGTGCCCTTGGGAAGCTGCCTGCACTTGGGGATGCCCGAGTGGGCCCTCTGGACTCCTGCAGGGAACCTGTGTGCTCAGGAGCACTGAGGCCCGGAAATCTAGGGATTTCTTCACAGATTTCTCTAATTTAAACTACCATCATTCACTTAAAAAAGACAGTGACTCAGACTGGAGCAGCCCACTTGGCTGTCTGAGAATGTGGCTGTGATCTACCTTGTGTTTTCTTTCTCTTTGAAGGGGCCTTGGGAATAGAAGGGTGATTGGCACATTTCCCCTCCTCTCCACAAGGGTCCTTGGGGTCCCCTTGACTTGTACACCCACATCCTCCTTACATGTTCATTTTAAGGCTCCTGATTCAGCTGAGGGCGGCCTCATCTGCCCAGACCCCCAAGCCACAAACCTGGGCAGCTCCATGTTTGTGTCAGTTTCTGACTAACCCATCTAGACCCTGACCCTGGCAACCCCTCCTTCTCTGTCCCCACCCACTTGAATGTAGCTGGATGCCAGCAGCCAGCATGACCTTTTCATCACAGTGCTGCTGCGGTCTACTCCACCTAGGGGCCCCCAGGGTCTTGGCCCAAGTCCTGCAGTGGCCCCCAATCTAGCCCCTCACCCAGGCCCACACTTCCCCCTCACTGTCCCTTGAAACTGCTAGGCATGTTCCCTCCCTCCCAGTGGGCCCAATTAAACCATCTACCCTAAAGTCTGCTGAAGTGTCCCTGTACGCAGTCAGTCCCCACAATCTTGGAGAAATCCACCCCCTCCACACTGTCGCCTGCGTGTGTCGTGGATATACAAGCAGCTGTCACCTAATGTCTGCCTGCTGGAACGGCTCTTTGAAGGCTGGGATTTAGGTGTTGAGCGCAAGGACCAAGCCTCCAGCCCAACCCCCTGCAGTTGAATGGGTGCCCCTGTCCCGAACTGCCCAGCAGCACTAGCCCACAGAGCTAAAAAATGCCAGTGGCAGCAGTCTAGGGACCTGGAAGTATTCTGTACTCGTAGTTAACCTGTTCATCTCC
>PVIC010058238.1:0-10439 GCA_004025085.1 Thryonomys swinderianus | reverse complement strand
TATACATCTCAAAATCACATATAACATTGGGAAATTTGTACCAGTATATGCCACAAGTTAATTCTCATTTTTACCCATATCCCTACCCACTCCCCCCTCCTCCCCCCTTTATACATGCTCTTTTATTTTCTTTCTGTATCATATTTATTCCTTCCCCTCATCACATTCCCACACCAAGTTTCCTATAGAAATATTCCACACTCTATAAAAGCTGTCCTACTTTCTAGAACAAATTTTTTTTTTTTTTTTTGAGACAGGGTCTTGCTTTGTAGTTCAGGTTGGCCCTGAGCTCACTGTGTAGCCCAGGTGAGCCTCGAACTCAGCAATCCTCCTGTCTCTGCCTCCCAAGTACTGGGATTACAGGCGTGAGCCACCACGCCTGGCTGCACAAAATTTTAAAAACAGAATATGTTCTTGAAATCTCAATATAAGTTTGGAAAAAAGTCATATGAAACAGAAAACAAAAAGCCCTGGGTGGAAATATTAAAATGCTAATGGTAACAGTATGGTAGATTATTGGGTGATTATTTCCTTCTCTTCATTTAAATTTTTTTCTGGATATTAAATTAGTAAAATATTTTCAATACTTCATTCAAATATTTCAAAGTCAGCCTCAAAAAAAACCCCAAATATTTCAAAGTTTAAGTGTTCACTTGCATTGTTCGTGGTAGAATAGGGCTCAGGTTAGAGTAGGATTCTCGAAGTCAAACTCCCTGGGTTCAAATCCCATGTGCTGGGTCTGTTGGTTCTTAGCGGTGTTACTGTGGGAAAGACTCGGTTCTATTTAATGTGCCACATATTTATTGCTTTCACTTAATTTACCATGTACTTAATGAGCGCCAGGGTATCCTCTTTGCTAAAACTCTGAGCTCAGAAAATTTACATTCCCGGTGTGCCTGTTGTCAGCAAGGCTCAGCAGAGTGTCGCGCTCCAGGACGGCGAGGAGGTGACGCCGGGTAGTGGTGCCTGACGTACACAGGCCTCAAGAGGCCATTGTTGAGGCTTTGCTTCCTCCTTCTCCTCGTCTCCTTCATGCCTCTCCTCTTTTCTCACTGGTTCTCATCTTCTTCCTCCTTCTCTTCTTCCTTCTTTTCTGCCTCCTCCTTTCCATCTTTTCCTTCTTTGTTTTTCACTTCTTTTTAAAAAAATCTTTAATTTTGGGGCCAGAGGGTTAGCTCAGTGGTTCCGGCGCCTGCCTCGCAAGCGTAAGGTCCTGAGTTCCATCCCTGGTAACCACATATAATGCTGGGCGTGGAAACTCCCGCCCACCAGCAATCAATACCACATACCACAATGCCAGGAGTGGTAGCTCACGCCTATAATCCCAGCACTCAGGAGGCAGAGACAGGAGGATTGCTGAGTTCGAGGCTTGCCTAGGCTACATAGTGAGCTCAGGGCCAGCCTGAACTACAAAGTGAGACCCTAAAAAACTTTAATTTTTTAATTGTGATACAGGTACATTTTATATACCTATCATGATCACATTCAACATTGAGAATTTGTACCAGTATATGACATGACTGAATTCTCATTTTTTCCCATTCCCCTACCCACCCTATACCTTGAGCCCATATATATATATGTATATATATATGCGGGACTTTAGTAGATGGCCAGTCTTCAGTGCCTTTAATAATTTCTTTTACCTCATGTCCTTCCCAGTGATAAAATTATTTCTTATTAGTGTGTTTTGTTACAGACATGGTATTTTTGAATGATTTTCAACAAATAATTCAATGATTAGTTTTAGTGTTTGTGAAACCAGTACTGCATGAATCTCCAGGGTTACCATAACTAAGTACTACACATTGGTGGTTTAGAAAGGAAATAGAAGAGAATTTTATTCCCTCACAGTTTTGGAAGCTGGAGATTTTGAAATAAAAATTTCCTAAGAAGCCCCACTGGCAAATATACTTCCTTTGTCCCTCAGCTTCTGGTGGCGCCTGTGGCTGCACAAGTCCAGTCTCTGTCTCCGCGTCTGTGCATGACCTCTTCGTGACTGTCTCTATTTTTCTCTCCCTTCTTAGGAGTAGAGCAGTTATAGCACTTGCAGTCCATCTAACTCCAGGATGATTTCATTGCCTAATCTTTAACTAAGTACATCTTCAAAAACCTGCTTACAAATAAGTTCACATTCTTATGTTCTGGGTGAACATAAATTTTGGGGAGGCAGACACTGCTCAGTGCAACAACATTATTTATAATCATATTACCAATAATACTGACTTTCTGATCTTTAAATCTTTAAACTTAATTTTCCTAATAAATCATGTCTTTCAAAATATACTGCATATTGCCTCTGTGTAAAATGTGGATGGAACCCTCCATTCTGATTTTGAAGACTATGAGACAGAAAAGGCTAAAGAGCCATATATCCTGAGATGCTTCAAGCTCCAGTTTCATAAAACTTTGAGAAGACCCATATATCGTCGCAAGAACTGAAATCTGAAAAGGTTAAGAGTTGGTCTAATGCAGATTTCCTTAAAAAAGCAGGAAATGGATGAGGTTCCTGAGCATTGGACTGATTTTTTGTTCTTATCACTTTTTCTTGATGTAGGAATTCTGGAAATACATTATTCACAGTAAATGCTTCAATAGGTCAGGGTTGACTGTTGTGCCTGTGACTCTACTATTGGTAGTAGGAATCATTTTCCTAGCGACTGAGACCTCTAAATTTTTTTTTGCATTATTCAGTAAACTTTATTGGTACTTTATATACAGAGCTCACAATCACACAAACATTGGGGAATTTGTACCAATTTGTGACACAGGTCAATTCTCATTTTTACCCACATCCTTGCCCACCCACCCCCTCCCTACCCCCTATATACATACTCTTTTATTTTTTTCCAAATCATATTTATTCCTTCCCCTCATTACATTCCCACATCAAATTTCTTTTGGATATTACAAAAACTATCATACAGTCTAGAGCTCCTTTACCTCTACAAGAGACCTCTAAATTTTGATATCTCTGTTGAGGGAAATTCCAAAAAACACTTAGTGTAAAATAAACATACAAATGCTAGTTTCCAGCAACTTGAATTTTTGCAGTGCTTTATTGTTGCATAATAAATGAAGCTTTTGAACTATTCAGTTCTTTATTCTGTGCTAGCCAAGAAGCAATGCTTTTGTTCCAGAAAATGACAGAGGAAGATGACTGATATTTATATATTACTGAAAAAATATATTGATGTTTTACCATGTAGCATATACCAGGCTATGAGTGGGGAATGCCATAGTGGACAAAGCAGTGCATCTTTCTTCAGGGAAATCACAACCTTTTGAGGCAGATGAACAACTAAACAGGCATTCTGAGCATGGGGAAGGAGAGGGGATGAGGGTGAAAGGGGAAGCATTCTGAAATATAAGCAAATATAACAAGTTTTTCCTATAGCAATTTAAGAGAAGAGGCACTCGGCTTAGTCTATCTGCAATGTTGATGTGGAGTCGTACATTTCCTCTCTGTGGAAATGCCAGTAAAGCAGAAATTCATGGTCATGACAGGTTCAGTTGTAGTTTATAAATACATCTTTGCCAAAGAGGGAATCAAGCCAGATATGGTAGCACATGCCTATAATGACAATTCTCTGGAGGGTAAGACAGGAGAATCACAAATTCATGTGCAGCCTGGGTAATTTAGGGGTTTAACAGGAACTGTTTCAGAATATAAAACAAGGCTGGGGATATAGCTGAGTGCTAGAGCCCTAATCTGGGTTAATCCCCAGTACTGCAAAGAAAAAAAAAATGACTGAAGTCCCAGATAAGGAACAATTCATGGTAAATCTTGTGTATTCTAAATTGCTTGTGCATGTATGTCTACTTATAATACTTGTTTGATGTTTAGTAGAACAGTTGTGTAAAACTGAACCTTTGAAAATTAACTTGATTTTGAAATTGTAAAAAATATTAAAACAGAGGACAAAAATGAATGAAACAACAGATATCCATTGACTGCCTGCTTAGCTTTGTCTAACCTCACCATTTTATGTATATTTTACATGCTACATAATGATATTTTAGTCAAAAATACACACCATATATATATAATGACATGTCATATAGGCTAGATATACAACAGGCTGTGCTATTTGCATAAATATACTCTATGATATTTGTATAACAATGAGATGTATTGACAACTTACTTTTCAGAGTGCTTCCCCATTGTTAAGCGATACAGGTCTGTTTGCTTGGAATAATGTTTCTGAAAGAATAACCATGGTGGATACTGATGAACAGTCAGAGCCCAAAGCCTCTTGAATATATGGTTCCTTTATCTTTTCTACATCACAATCCTCAAAATCATATGAGCTACCTACATTTAAGGAAAACATTGGTATATTTATCAGATACATTAAACAACTACATGATTATATTTGCCTCAAATAATTTTTTTTTTTTCAGACAGGGTCTTGCTTTGTAGTTCAGGCTGGCTCTGAGCTCACTGTGTAGCCCAGGCAAGCTTTGAACCTCAGCAATCCTCCTATCTCTGCCTCCTGAGTGCTGGGATTATAGGCGTGAGCCCCCACACCCGGCACTGTGGTATGCGGTATTAATTGCTGGTGGGCGTGAGTCTCCACGCCCAGCATTGTGTGTGGTTACTGGGGATCGAACTCAGGACCTTGCGCTTGTGAGGCAGGTGCCGGAACCACTGAGCTAACCCTACGGCCCCCTCTAATAATATTTTTTTTTTTTTGAGACAGGGTCTTGCTTTGCGGTTCAGGCTGGCTCTGAGCTCACTATGTAGCCCAGGCAAGCCTTGAACTCAGCAATTCTCCTGCCTCTGCCTCCCAAGTGCTGGGATTACAGGTGTGAGCCACCACGCCCGGCTCTAATAATATTTTTAAGGAATGATTAAATAAACCATGACGGTCAGCATGACCACCTAACTTGAATTCCTTGATATCACATGGTTGCCATGTTTCCCGTTATTATCTAGTTCTGGGGCTACAGAGGGAGAGATTAGTTCTGTGCATGCTCTTTTGACGATTTCCCACTGCTACTGCCCCTTGTTCTCCAGCGTCACGTGTCATTCATGAAATCAGCAGTCGTCCCTCTTCGCGCGCGTGGGACTTCTGCTCAGCAGTCTGCATGACAGGACAGAACTGCCACTGAAACAGAGTCTCAGAGTCCCTTCTTGCTTAGCAACATGCCTGCAAATTGAGCTTTTACAAAAATGTTATTATTATTATTTGCAGTACTAGGGATCGAACTCAGGACCTCACCCTTGTTAGGTGTGCATGTGCCTCTGAGCTACTTTAGAATCCTAAGCTGACAATGGCTTCTAACTTCAGGCTCTTGTCCTCAAAGCTTCACTGTCATCCCAACAAAGCCTCTGGTGCTTCTGCCAAACCTTTGCATGGCTCACCCGATACAGGAAATACATTTCAGCGTCTTTCCTTCTCTGACCCGGCAAAGAGATGCTGTACAACTTTGTGTATGTTGAAAAAGCTTGATGTAAGAATGCTGCACAGCCTCACTGGATAACCTCATCCTTGTCCCAACCCTTGTAATGTGTTATAAAAATGAACATTGCTATACGAAACCAAAAATAAAAAATAAAAAAAAAACATGATGAGCATCTGAACATTGTTTCTCTGTCTTCCTCAACTGATTACACTTCCTCATTAGAGATAATTACAAACTCAATTGGGCTGTGAACTGGTTTTTTTTTTTTTTTCTTTTTGGAGACAGGGTCTCGCTTTGTAGTTCAGGCTGGCCCTGAGCTCACTATGGTGCCCAGGCAAGCCACCGCGAACTCAGCAATCCTCTTGTCTCTGCCTCCCGAGTGCTGGGATTACAGGCTTGAGCCACCATGCCCAGCATTATATGTGGTAACCGGGGATCGAACTCAGGTCCTTGCGCTTGCAAGGCAGGCACCGGAACCACTGAGCTAACCCTCCAGCCCTGAACTGGGTGTTTGTGTCATCCAATGGCTCACTCTAATTCTTCCATGGAATAAAGTTTAATTTTTTTTTTTTTTTTTGAGACAGGGTGTTGCTTTGCAGTTCAGGCTGGCCCTGAGCTCACTATGTAGCCCAGGCAAGCCTCAAATTCAGCAATCCTTCTGTCTCTGCCTCCCTAGTGCTGGGATTACAGGCATGAGCCACCACACCGGGCACTGTGGAATGTGGTGCTGATTGCTGGTTGATTGCTGGTGGGCGTGAGTCACCATGCCCAGCATTGTTGTATGTGGTTACCAGGATCGAACTCAGGACCTTGCGCTTGCGAGGCAGGCGCCGGAACCTCTGAGCTAAATCTCCGGCCCCTAAAGTTTAATTTTTGCAGAGAAAATTATGCTGTCTAGCTTCCCTTGTAGTAATTGTACTGTTAATACTAGGATTTACCCATTAAGGTTGGATGGTAATGCTGTGTGTAAAAAGTAGGACATCTTAAAAACAAAGGAAAAGTGTCTTTGATTCTGCCACTGGAAACTTCATATGAAGGTCCTAGGTAGAGCAGGCTGAAAATATTCTCTACGAGGCACAGAAGGAAAACAAGAAGGACCCTAAGACTCTTGACAGCTTTATAGATCTTCCACATAAACCTTGACTGGTCTATCTTCCTTTATATTTTCTATCTGAGAGAAAGACAAAAATCCTGTAATTGTTATTTCTTCAGCCTTTGTGTCTAGTAATTGAATCTCACCCTAATATAAAGATTATCAACAGCCAGGCGTGGTGGCTCACGCCTGTAATCCCAGCACTCGGGAGGCAGAGGCAGGAGGATTGCTGAGTTCAAGGCTTGCCTGGGCTACACAGTGAGCTCAGGGCCAGCCTGAACTGCACAGTGAGACCCTGTCTCAAAAAGCAAACAAACAAACAAAAAAAAAACAAAAAAGATTACCAACAGAGGATATGTTTTCAAATTCATAGTATCACCACACTGTTCTTAACACTTTACAATATTTTTTGTTTAATGCTACTTTTTGAGATTTACTGATCTCAGAGTACCTAGTTCTAGTTTACTTTTGTTGTTGCTTTTAACTTGTTATGTAATTTATTTAATCATTCCCTAGAAAGACACTTAAGAATTTCTAATGTATTCTTACGACAACCATGAATATGATGAGCATTTTTCCAGAGGCCTTCTTTCTGTTTTATTAGAATTTCTTGTTGACTTTGTTCTGTGGATTTTTGCACCCAGAAACCTTGTTAAACTCTACTCCTAATTAGTCTTCCACAATAAATTTTTACTATATGGAAAAAGGACAGCTTATCATTTTCTAGTTCTTTACACTTTGTTTTATTTCTTTACTTTATGGCACTGCCTAGGACAATGTCAAGTAAAGCCCTCTCTGAGCGGAAGCCTCACTGGTGCCAAGAATGTGGGAAACCCTTTATATGTAAAAGGATTCCTGAGTTATAAAGGAATACACAGCGGAGAGAAGCACTTTAGGGGCGACCTGTGTGGGAGACGTATGACAGAAATTACCGTCTTGCCAATCATCAGAGAGTCCGCGCTTCAGAGCACCTTTCAAATACCAGTCAGTGGGCTGAGAAGTTCCTAGGGAGCCACTCTCCATGCACCAGAGAAAACAACCCGCGTCACAGAGGTAGAATGCAGCACTTCAAGGCTTCTTCCTTTTGGGAAGGGCTGAGTGTCCAGGAGTTAAAAGCAAGTGAAGAGAAGCCTCTGGAAGACACCGAGGAGCCTTGTGAGCAGCGCACCATGTTCCTGGGACTCCAGGACACCCCTGGGAGGAAGCGCCACAGAGGCAGCATGTGTGGGAAAGCTTTTGGCAAGGGCTCGCTGCTCATCAACCACAGGAGATTTCACACTTGACAGAGGCTATTCAAATGCGGAATGTGTGGGAAGACCTTCAGGTAGTCTTCAAATTTTTGCTCAGCACATGATAAACCATATTGGGGAATAGCCAGGGCCCAGGGACTCAGGTGTCCTGACTACTCTGCTGGAGAACCAACCCCCAACACCTGGTGTAGGCAGTGTGGGGAAAACCTTCACCAGGTTCAGCCCTTTCTATTTTGGGAGCTAATGGCAGGGAATCCCAAGAATCTAAAAGCTCAGGGAGTCTCCCACCACCTACCAGGAAGCGAACCCCAGAAACAGCAGTGGCACGTTCTTTGGGGCCAGGGTAGAGGCCTAGGACCCAGGAGCATCTTGCAGATGGCTCAGGCTTCCCTCTGCCAGCCCTCTGTTATCAGCTAAGAGCAAGACCACTGCCCTTTGGGATAGCACAGCACTTGTGAGGCCTAGTGGGCTGTGGCCACTGCTAAAGGGCTCATGAAGCCTCCTGTCTCTTTAGGTTTGGCTTGTGATATGTGCAGTCTTCAGTCCTTACAAGCAGTAGTAGCGTGAATGGTCTTCCCTCAGACATCTCTGAAGAAACCTGAGTTAGCTAATGGGCTTCTGAGAGTTCAGAACAGCTATGTCTTCCCTTCTGGTATGTTTGGTTCTGTGTCTGTCCCTCGGTGGTGCCTGTATTTTTGAGTCCAGAATCTTCAGGATCAGTGGCTCCAATGATGAGCCACAGCCTGTGGTCTTGGGCATGACTGGGGACAGGAAGAATAGTTATGTCACTTGAAGCATAGGCAGTCTCCCAGGAGCCCAGCTTCTTCCTATCTGCCCATTGTATCCACAATATCTGTTTTGTACACATGCTCCTACAACATTAGAGATGTCTGGCATTTCTGATCATTAGTTTCTATCCCATCAGGGTTAGTCTAAGAGAGAGGGCTAGGGTTAGGTTTAAAGTTAAGGAAATAATGTGATTTATATCTTCTTTTTTTCATCTGTATTACTTCCTAATGATTTGACAACTACCATCTCCTTGTCCCAGGCCCGTGTTTAGGGCCCTAGCTCTCTCCAGAGCATTTCAAGATTATGTTCTACACACACTGGTAATGGGAATGCTGTAGATTCAGTCTCCGAGTCAGCGTGTTTGGTTCAATTCCTACTTATGAGCTAGTGCTTTTATTCCCAAAGGCCCCTTCGGCCTGCAACTTGGAAATTCCATGCTCCACACAGGGGAGGGCATGGGAATTTTCCTCTATTTTATAAGTGGAAAAAGTATATATCCACTTTGAGCAATAAATCTAGTCTTGGCTCCCCACGTGGATAACTCCAGTTTTATACAGTCACACCGGAGGGCTGAGGCCTCAGGCCTGCCACTGGACCCAAACCCCGGAGGCTCTTGCAACAGCTCCTCTCACTCATTAATGTATTTTGCTCCTTAAAGGAGAGATCTTCCCTGACCTTCTATTTCTATGCATGTGCACGTGTATACACACACACACACACACACACACACACACACACAGATGGATATGTTTGGAATAGGAGAACAAAGTGTGACCTCCCTAGGCCATCTTTATGGAATGCTTAAATATCAACTCACTCAAAATAAATACAGCAGCAACAAAATAGAGGCAAAGAGCCAATGGAAATTACCACCTTTCACCTGAAGAAAATGGGTAAACTTTGACTGGATGCAATTTGGGCGTATTAATTAGCATACAGAATATTACCATGACTGTGTTACCTAACGATCCAGCACAAGTCATTTTACTATTATCCTACTTATTGTGAATTTGTGTCACCTCATCAAGAAGTTCTAAGAACTTCCTCACATAGGCCCTACTTTTACTTATGTCTCAAACAGAGGACGTGGCGTTTCATTCTGCCTCAGGTGTTCTCCCAAAACTTCCAGTGCAAACGGAAAATCATTTTCTTGGCTTCCGAATCTCTGAGCAGTGTTTGGGTGCAGAGAGGCACAAGCGACGAGGGTGCAGGCTGTTCGCGCGGCCGGGTGAGACTGGAAGAGCCGCTTTGCTGCATTCAGCTGTCCGAGCCTGGAGCGCTGCCAAACATCCAAAAGCTCCCAGAAAGACAAACAGTGAGAAGTTCGCCAAACACTCAGACTTTCACTTGCTTCTTGACGTGCCAGGCTATTTTCTTTTTCTGGCAGAAGTCGTTGCTCTTCCTCTCACCTCACAGACTCTGAATGGAAGCTCTACACTTGGTAACAATTTCCCCTGAAATACATCGATTCAGTTCGACAGATATTTCTTGAAGTGTGCCAGGCAGTGCCAGGTACAGGGAATGTCATGGTGAATACAATTCCGTCCTTAGTGGCTTCACCGTCTTGTGGCAGCGCAGAGAACCTTCCCTGCAAACCCAGAGGCTGAGCCACCTTCGTGCGTGGCGCTGTGGTTGCCCAGGCTCAGCTGCACAGGACTCAGGCTTCTATCTCGTTAGCTTTGGTGCATGTAGAGGCGCAGAGGGCTTGGAGGCAGGCAGGGGAATGGGAACAAAAAGAATTAAGATATGCTACGTAGGGTCGGAGGGTTAGCTCAGTGGTTCCGGCGCCTGCCGCGCAAGCGCAAGGACCTGAGTTCGATCCCCGGTAACCACATATAATGCTGGGCGTGGAGATACGCCCACCAACAATCAACACCGCATACCACAGTGCCGGAC
>PVIC010058237.1:0-10441 GCA_004025085.1 Thryonomys swinderianus | reverse complement strand
GTCAAATGGGACCCCTAGTCCTAGTTTTCTGAGAAATCTCCACACGGATCTCCACAATGGTTGCACAAGTCTGCAATCCCACCAACAGTGGAGAAGGGTTCCTTTCTCCCCACAGCCACGCCAGCATTTATTGTTGGTTGATTTTGTGATAGCGGCCATTCTTTGTGGAGTGAGATGAAATCTCAGTGTTGTTTTCATTCGCATCTCTCGAATGACCAGTGATGTTGAACATTTCTTCATATGCTTCTTGGCTGCTTTGACTTCTGCCTCTGAGAAGTGTCTGCTCATTTCAGATGCCCATTTTTGAATTGGGTCTTTAAACTTGGGGAGGCTGATCTGTTTGAATTCGTTATATATTGTAGATAATAGCCCTTTGTCTGATACACAACTAGTAAAGATGTTTTCCCATGTTGTTGGTTGTCTTGTAGCAGTGCCAGTGACTTCTTTTGCTGTGCAGAAGCTTTTCAGTAGAATGAGATCCCATTTCTTGATTGTTTCTGCTGGTTCTTGTGCTATAGAGGCTTTATTCATAAAGTCTCTGCCTAAGCAAATATCTACAAGAGTTTTACCAAGCCTGTTTTCAGCAGGCTTATTTCTGTTTTAGTGTTTAAGTCTTATATCCATTGTGAGTTTAGATTTGTGCATCTTGAAAGAGATAGGTCTAGCTTTATCTTTTGGCAGGCAAAAGCCCAGTTTTTCCAACAACATTTGTTAAAGAGGCTGTCTTTCTTCCATTGGGGATGTTTGCCTCCTTTGTCAAAGAGAAGGTGGCTTAGTGTATCCGGAGTTGTTTCTGGGTCTTCTAATCTATTCCACTGGTAGTCAGCTCTGTTACTTTGCCAGTACCATGCAGTTTTTTTTTTTTATCACAGCGGCTTTATAATAGAGTTTTAAATTGGGGATTATAATACCCCTGCCATGTCGTCGTTGCTTAGAATTGCTTTTGCTATTCTAGGTTTCTTGTGTTTCCAGATGAATTTTTGTATTATTTTCTCTAGCTCTGTGAAGTATACTGTTGGAATTTCAATTGGAATTGCACTGAATCTGTATAGTAGTTGTAGGAGTATAGTCATTTTGACGATGTTGGTTCTCCTGACCCAGGAACAAGGGATATCTTTCCACTTTCTGGTTTCCTTTTCTCTCTCAGTTTTCAGAGTCCTATAGTTTTCAGAGTAGAGGTCTTTCACTTCCTTTGTTAGGTTGATTCCTAGATATTTCATTTTTCTCGCTGCTACTATGAAAGGGACTGCCTCACCAATTTCTCTTTCAGTGTGTCTGTTGTTTGTGGAGACAAAGGCTATTGATTTTTGAGCATTGACCCTGTATCCAGCAACAATACCAGATTTGGTAATTAAGTCTAGCAGTCTTTTGGTTGAGTTTTTAGGATCCTCTAGATAGAGTATCATATCATCAGCAAATAATGACAGTTTAACTTCTTCCTTTCCTATCTTTATTCCTTTTATATCTTTGTCCTGCCTGATTGCTATGGCTAATGTTTCCAGTACTATATTGAACAAAGTGGTGACAGCGGGCATCCTTGTCTCGTTCCTGACCTTAGTGTGAAAGGTTTTAGTTTTTGCCCATTGAGTATGATGCTGGTTGTTGGTTTCTCTTAAATAGCTTGCATTAAATTGAGATAAAGTCCATCAATTCCAATTCTCTGTAGGGTTTTGATCATAAATGGGTGTCAAAAAGCATTGCCAAATGCTTTTTCTGCGTCTGTTGAGAGAATCATATGGTTTTTGTCCTTGAGTCTGTTAATATAGTGTATTACATTGATTGATTTATGTCTTTTGAACCAGCCTTGCATCCCTGGGATAAATCTGACTTGATCAGGGTGTATGATTTTCTTAATAACTCTCTGTATTCTGTTTGCAAGTACGTTATTGAGGATTTTTGTGTCAATGTTCATTAGAGAGATTGGCCTGTAGTTTTCTTTTTTGGTGGGATCTTTCCCTGCCTTTGGAATCAAGGTGATGGTTGCTTCAAGGAATGATTTGGGGAGTACTGCTTCCCTTTCAATTTCATTAAAGAGGTTGAGAAGTACTGGTATTAACTCTTATTTAAAAGTTTTGTAGAATTCAGCAGTGAAGCCATCAGGACCAGGGCTTTTCTTTGTTGGTAGGTTTTTTTTTTTATTACATTTTCAATTTCCCAGATTGATACTGGGTTGTTTAACATTTTTATATCCTGTTCATTCAGCTTTGGAAGTTCATATGAGTCTAGGAATCTATCCATTTCTTCTAGATTTTCCATCTCCTTGGAGTATAATTTTTCAAAGTACATGTTCATAATCCTTTGGACTTCTTCTGGGTCTTTGCTGATTTCCCTATTTTCATTCCTTATAGCATGGATGTGAGCCTTTTCCTTCCTTTGTTTGATAAGGTTGGCTAAGGGTCTGTCGATTTTATTTATCCTTTCAAAGAACTAACTCTTTGATTCATTGATTCTTTGTATTGTCCTCTGTCTCCATTGCATTAATTTCTGCTCTGATCCTTATAATTTCCTCTCTAGTATGTGCTTTGGGTTTGTTTTGCTCCTCTTTTTCTAATTGTCTGAGGTTTATCATTAGATTTTGTATTTCAGTTTGCTCTATTTTCTGAGTGTCGGCATTCACTGCTATGAATTTCCCTCACAGAACTGCTTTCATTGTGTCCCATAAATTCCTGTATGTTGTGCTGGGGTTGTCCTTTATTTGTAGAAACTGTTTAATTTCTTCTTTAATTTCTTTGTGGCCCATTGGTTGGTTAATGGAGTGTTGTTCAATTTCCATGTGTTTGTGAGGATCTTGGAATTTCTTTTGCTATTCAGCTCCAGTTTCAAGGCACTATGGTGTGATAGTATGCAGGGGATAACTTTGATTCCTTTGCATCTACTTAAGCTTGTTCTATGGACTAGAATGTGATCTATTTTGGGGAATGATCCATGAGCAGCTGAGAAGAAGGTATATTCTCGCTTTGAAGGGTGAGAAATTTTGTACGCATCTAATAAGTCCATTTGCTCCAAAGTTTGATTTAGCTCAAGTATTTCCTTATTGATTCTTTGTCCAGTTGATTTGTCAATTTGTGACAATGGAGTATTAAAATGCCCTACTACTATTGCATTCATGGTTAACTGCCTTTTCATGTCCAGTAATGTTTGTTTTATATAGTTGGGTGCATTAGAGTTTGGTGCATAAATATTTATGATTGTGATTTCTTTCTCTTGGATAGTTTCCTGTACTAGAATATAGTGACCTTCTTTATCTCTTTTAATCAGTTTGGGTTTGAAATCTATTTTATCTGCAAACAAGATAGCCACTCCTGCTTTGTTGTTGTTGTTTGTTTGTTTGTTTTTGAGACAGGGTCTTGCTTTGTAGTTCAGGCTGGCCCTGAGCTCACTATGTAGCCCAGGCAAGCCTGGAACTCAGCAATCCTTCTGTCTGTGCCTCCCGAGTGCTGGGATGACAGGCGTGAGACACCACACCCAGCCCACTCCTGCTTTTTTGCGGTTTCCTGTGGCATGGAGGATTGTTTTCCAACCTTTTATTTGCAGTCAATGGGTTTCCTTCTGAATTAGGTGTGTTTCCTGTATGCAGCAGATTGTAGGATCTTGCTTCTTGATCCAATCTGCTAGTCTGTGTCTTTTAATTGGTCCATTGAGTCCATTGACATTAATGGTTATGACTGATTAGACATATTCAGAGCTGCCATGTTTCCCTCTTCTTGGTTCTTTTCTTCTTTGCTTTTCCCCTTTTCTATTTAGTTTCTTATTTGCCCCAATGAATTCACTCTCCTGGGTCTCATGGGTGTGGAATTTTCTGTGTTTTTTTCCAAGATGTTCTTTAGCATATTTTGGAGTGTATGTTTCGTATTTGTGAAGTTTTTCACGTGTTCTTCATCATTGAAGTATCCTATTTCCCCGTCTATTCTGAAAGATAGTTTTGCAGGATACAACAGTCTAGGTTGGAGGTTGTTTTCCTGCAATGCTTGAAATACGTCTCTCCATGCTCTCCTTGCATTGAGTGTTTGTGTTGAAAAGTCTGCTGTGATCCTAATAGGCTTCCCTTTGTAGGTGTTTTTCTTCCTTTCTCTCACTGCTTTCAGTATTTCATTCTTTTGTTGTACATGTGGAACCTTGATAATTATGTGTCTAGGTGTAGATCTTTTTATGTCACGGTGTTTTGGAGTCTGATAGGCCTCGCTTATCTGTTTGTCTGTGTCTTTTCCTGTGAAGTTTTCTGTTGTTAACCCTGACAATAGCTTTTTTATGTCTTTTACACTGTCCTGCTTCCTCAGTGACTCCAATCAGTTTTATATTATTTTTCTTTGAGTCATCTAGAAGCTGTTGAATTGATTTTTCATGGTCCCTTGCTCTTTTCCATAGATTATTCCTTTCCAGCTCGTTGGCTGCTATGCTGTCCTCTAGGTCTGAGATTCGGTTTTCTGCTTCATTCTTCCTGCTGTGCAAGCTTTCATTCTCCTTCATCATTCCCTAGAGCTCTGCTTGAAGCTGTTTAAAAGGTTCCATTGTTCTGCTATCTTGGATTCTATCATCTCGCTGATCTCTTCTTTAAGGATGTCTTTCACTGTGGACAGTATCTCTGTTTTGATCTCAGAGATGAGTTCTGATTTCCATTTTACTAGATCTGCTTTAGTTACCATCTCTAAGAGTCCTGGTGTTTGAGTTTCAGTCTGCCCTATTTCCCTTTTCTCTGAATTTCCCTGTAGTGGTGATCTTTGTGTCTGTTTTTTTGTGTGTTTTCCCATTTCTACTCTTTCATTGTCATTAATGCTCTTCTTTGCCTGATGACAGGGCAGTGTTTGTTGCAGGTCTCTTTCTATTATCTGGGGCCCTTTGGATGTGGCACTTTCCTGGGGGGTCCTCCTTGAATCTGTAATGACCCTTGGGAGTTCTCAGTTCTAACACATCAAGGGAGGTATTTGAGCATAGCAATCACATCATGTTTGTTACCATAATAATACAATAAATGCCAATATCAGTATTAAACACAGTAAATAAGATAAAAAGTTTCGTTAAATTCTATTTTGGAGACTTTGAGCTTATGAGTTACCTTTATGTCTATATGCCAGAATATAGAATTAATCAGCAATATGTATAGAACATACAGATTGTAAATGTACCCCCCGAACCCTTTGGGGATAAAAGGTCACTGGGGAATCAGGGAGGTAGGGAGACAGGAGGAGAACAAAATAGGGTTAGCAGATTTATGAAGATCACTGATTCCTAGAACCTCATTTATGCCAGCGGGTAATAGAGGATAAAAGCGCATATGTACAACAGTACCAACTGTATGCAGTAAGACCGTTGGAGGCTTTGCACACCTTCTTATAATAGTACAAAAGAAGACATAGCGCAGCTTAAGAATCTTTTACTTCTAGGTATTGCTTCTGACAGGAAGATAGGAGAGGGTGTGGGGACAAGAGGTGAATAGAGGGATCTAGGAGTAGATGGCAAAATAGAAGCTAGATCCCCCCCCCTTTTTTTTTAATCTTGCCTGGTCTCTCAGTGCGGCTCTAGGAGTATACCTCCTGTGGAGGGACACAGGAGATGGGTCCTCACAACGGGTCCTCACAACGCAGCTCCGGGGTGGGGTTGGGGCTGTGCGGAGGCCCTCAACCCTCTGTGGTGCAGATGGCACCCAGGGTCCATACCTGACTCCTCACTGCACAGCTCCAGGGTAGAGTGGGCTGGTGGGAGGCCTTCAGTCCGCCGGAAACGGATGGTGCCCAGTAGCCGAGTCCGTGCTGTTCCCGGGGTACAGTGGGCCGGTCTGCATAAATTATTTAAAAATAGCTATGTACATTGATTTGGTGACTAAATGTCCATTTAAGAGCGACTACAGTAGACCCTTGAGTGATTAGTTCAGTTCATTCACAAGGGCTAGTGGTAACTCAATTTGTTTGTAAGATAAGATTATTGTTTGCCCAAAAAATAATAGAAGTCCTTACAATGCATTCTGAATCTCCACAATCACTCCTTAACTAACCTTCGAATAATAAACAGGTTGGTATAATGTGCATGATTTATCAGAAACACCAATCATTTTTCTAATAATGTATTCATGAAAAACTTATAAAATGTACCTAGTTTACCAGAAACAACAATGGGATACTGTACTCATCATTCAAAGTCGACATCTTTAGCTTGCAGGGAGGGAGGATGAAATAGAAATTGGTTATTGTTTGGAAGGAGAGTTTCCTTTCATAAAAAACATCAGGAATCTGTCTTTCTGGTGTTCTTTCTCTCCTTGGAGAGTCAGTAGAACCTCCTTCTGACTCACTAGGCCTCAACCTTTTCAGAACTAAAAACTGGTTAAGACGGTATGTTTCTGTCTTTTCTATAATATTGTTCTGGGGTAGAACATGACATTGGCATTAAGCAACTGAATGTAATGATTAGCTTTTTCTCTGAGTGGGCTTTTCCTACAAATGTTTGTGGCTTTATCTGGTTTTCCGGAACTTCCTTTATTTTATGAGAACTTTGCTTATCTGATGTTGACATTACCCCTTCTCTTCAGAAAGCTCCACATCTGCCATTTTTGCTTTGCTGGAAGTTGCTGAAGTTGTTCTGTAAACAGTTCCTCTGAGTGTTCCTTCACCAGTTCCTTAACACCACCATTGTCTACTTGCAAGCCTATGGACTCTGTTATAGTGAAAATGTCATCAACCATAGGATCATTTGAAGGTTCAGGCTCCTCTACAGAGCCTTCAAAGTCTCCCTCACGTATAATTTTAGGCCACACTTTCTTCTAGGCAGATGTCAGTGTCTTTGTAGAGTCACTGGCCCATTAAATGATTTCTCACTTAACCCCACATAGGAAAGAATGTTGGAATGTTCCTTGTAGAACTCTTTAAGGGTTAAATCTGTATCTGTGACCATCTACAAGCACTTCAGGAATAGTTCTTTGGTGTAACAACCTCTTAAAGTTAGCTATAGCCTGATAGTCCATAGGCTACAATAGAGAAGTTGTGTATTAAGTGGGAGGAACTCAGCTGAGAGCCACGTGAATTCTTCAGGCAGTTCTTCCGCCTGTCATGGGTGAGCAGGAGCGTTGTCCATGATGAAGAGAAACTTGAGTGGTAAACATTTGTTCTCCATATATTTCTTAACAGTGGGACAGAAAGCATATCTGATCCAGTCAAGAATAATACTCTTGTCACAGAGGCTTTTATGTTAGATTTCCACATGACACTCAGCCTAGAGTTCTCAGAGTGATAAACTAACAGAGGATTTATCTTGATGTTACCGCTCACATTAGCACATAGCAATAAGGTTAGTCTATCCTTCACAGGCTTGTGGCCTGGCATTTTCTTTTTTTTCTTGGTAATGTATGTTCTTCTGGATATTTGCTTCCAAAAAAGACCAGTTTCATTGTCATTGAAACCTTGATGAGGGCAAAAGCTGTTTCTTTGTGTTGTCATTTCAAAGTAGTATATATAATTTTCAGCATCCTTTTTATCAGCACTGGCTGCTTCCCCATGCCTAAGTATGCTCTGCACCCCAGGCCTATCTTTAAAATTGTGAAACCATCCCCTACTGGCATGAAATGTTTCACCTTTATCACTTATGGATGGCTTATCCTTTATGAGCTCTACATTTGTAGCCCTGTTTTTCACAGATTATAGACTCAGATAGATTATAACTTGCCATCTGTCTTTCATCTATCCACACCAATAATAGCCTTTCTATCTTATCTAACACAGTTGAGTATGACTTAATAATTTGAGTAACACCTTTAGCAACACAAGCTTCTTAATACAAATGTTTTCTCTGTAAGATTGTGGAGATGATAGATTCCAACATGTTGTATATATTAATGAGATCTGTCACATTAATTATATTTTCATATTTCTCCACAGTTTTCCTTCACTTTGATTGCAATTACTTCCTTTTCTTTCCCTTCCTTCTTTAGCTGCTTTTCTCCTTTTGGAGGCCATTTGGATAGCAGTAGTGATGATTATATAAAGCATCTGAAATCACATGTATAAACACACATCTGGGTTCAGATTGGTGATTATGGATATTTACTTTTTTGGCATTGCAAGATTTTGTTTATAAGCACACGTGGCCAGTACTTGGATCAGAACTCAAAACTTTAGCTATAAGTGAAAGCTAAATTCCAATCATAAACAAATTTGTTCATATGAGAGGCCAGTCATAAGTTGAAAATCCACTGTAGTTAAATAAATTAGATTGCTTCTATAGAATGGAAAAGTATAGAAATGAAAAAAGATATCCCTCTTATGTACTACTGAAAGAAGACCTTCAAATTCAAATATGAAAAGAAAAGGCATTAAACTGACTACACTAAGTAATGTTTTATATCTATGTGTATATTCTAATATATACATAGATTAACTCAAGAAAAGAATTTAAATATATATTTAATATGCATAAAGATACTCACAAAGGGTATATAATAAGGAAATTCCTAAAAGTGATTCTATTTGGAATGAGTCAATGGTCGGAAGAGGTAATTAGGTTAATTGGTGCAGGGATAGGAAAAGAACATTTTCATTGTAAGATCTTTTATTTTTTTATTTTTGAAAGGTATTAAGGCAATGCACATGTAATAAATAGGGTAAATAAATTGACCTAAGGAGAAAACAGTTATATTATAAAATATGATAACAGTTGTTCATTCCATGAAATTAATTGGCATGGACTAGATTATGTCAAGGATAATGCCATAGTATTTTATGTTCTTTTTATTTTAAGCTGAACTAAATCAGTTTTGGAAATAAAAGATTCAGATGATATATAAACTTGTACATTTATCTAATGTTTTTAGCGTTATTTATCTAATGATACCAGTGATTTCTTTAAGTTAGGAATGGGCTGTCTCTGGACAATTAGGTAGAGACTTATACCAGGTTAATTTATACCCTTTCTGAGGAGATGTTCACTGGAACTTTGTGCTTCTAATACAATGATTAAAGGCATTCTGGCATTCCACACATGAAGAAAAATATCTTAAATCCAAATGTGGTAAAGCTCAATAAAGTTCTCTCCAAAAACTAAGCTACCTCAAGGGGACAACAGGCACACTCTGTGTCCTGCTGGGCAGTGCCAGTGGTGGTTCCTGGCACTGAGATATGAATGGAACATCAGAGTCAGAAATCATCCTTATATTAAGTGTAAAGTTTATCACCACAATTGTACCTTGTCACTCTAGCATTAAAGATCTGGAGAGCATAAAACAAAATTCTTTCCTAATACACGACAGGAAAGTCATTCTTTACAAGAGCACCCACAGTATATGTTTTAAACCCAAACAGAACAATTTCCTTGATCTTCTGTTTATAATAGAAGTCCTGATGAAATCCACATGGCCTGTTTTCAACCAAGATGATATTGATTGACAAGGGAAAGAACTTTAATAAATGCCAAGAAGTAAGACTTCATTGTAGAGTGAGGAAGTTTACTCTCAAATTATGAGGCTGAAATGGAAATCTTGTATTTCTTTACTTCATACTAGAATCATTCTGTACTCCTGTATTTCTTTGACATTAATGTCTGAATTATTTTTCCATCCTCACCTTGCCAGGAAAGATTTCCAGAGCCATCTTTATGCTCATCACTTCTTGGATGGACTATTATGAAGTGATAAATTGGATGTAGAGAGAAGGATCAGGAAGGGAGGGAGTAGCCACAAATGAGAAGAACAGATTACAGAACTTTTACTAAGCTGCTTTAGGTCTTGGGTCTTAGAGTCTCTTAGGGTTATCCACGTATCTTCTTTTTTCTTTAATAGCAATGGTCTAGGAGATGATTTAAACTAATATTGCTACCTTGAAATATTTTTAGTCAGTGTTTTTTTAAACAATAGAATCTGTGTTTTCAGTGGCCCTGTTCCTTTTAACTCTGGAAGCAGTTTGCGTAACTAGGTATGTGAATCCCTGTTCACCCTGTATATTTTAGAGGCATATTTTTGGTTCAATATTAGTACCCTGAAATAGGTAGTTGATCTGTGAGATGTGGTAATTTAATAATCTAAGATAATATTTAATAATCTAAGATAATTTAATATCTAAGATAATATAAAGTTAGTGAAAATTTTACTTATAAGCAACAGTGTGTTAATTGTGAATAAGATCATAAATTTGTTTGCCACTACATGTTTGTAAAGTTTGGTAAATAAGAAGTTACAATACTGGAGCAATGAAAACATCACGTTAAGTTTACCACCCTAATCCATTAAATAGGCACTAAAAATCTTGTAAAGTAAGCAGGGCATGGTCGCTCACACCTGTAATCCCATCACTTGGGAGGCAGAGACAGGAAGATTGCTGAGTTTGAGGCTTGCCTGGGCTACATAGTGAGCTCAAGGCCAGCCTGAACTACAAAGCGAGACCCTGTCTCAAAAAAAAAGTATTGTATGTAATCCCAGCACTCGGGAGGCAGAGGCAGGAGGATTGCTGAGTTCGCGGCGGCTTGC
>PVIC010058236.1:0-10445 GCA_004025085.1 Thryonomys swinderianus | reverse complement strand
TCCCCGCAGCGGCTCTCTGAAGTGGGCACTCCTCCCCACTGCACGGACGAGGAAAGGAAGGCGCAGGCAGCCACGACGCGGTGAGGCAGACCCGAAGGCAGGGGGGCGCTCCTCAGGGCGCCTTTCGTCTGGGCCCGGCGGGCAGCTCCCTCACCAGTCTGCTGTACCACCGTCTCCTCCCCGCTCTCCCGCCAGTTCCTCCTCAGTGAGTGCGCAGCCTGCAGAGAAAGGCGGCCAGGCCACACCCACGCGCAAAGCCTCCAGGGGTCTCCGAAGTCCCCAGAGCTGAGCCGAAACTCATGCTGACCTTCCGGGGCCCCCTCCCGCTCGCCCTCCACAGCCACGCTGGCCCCCTGCCTCCGCCCACGTACCTACCCAGGACTTGGTCCATTTTCTAAGCTCAAGCAATTCACACAGAACGGAGGTTTATTCAGCCCATGGCTCTGGAGGCTGGGAATCCACAAGCCAGGTACCAGCAGCCTGGCACTGCATGCTGGCGTGGCAAGGGCATCGTGCAGTGAAGAGAGCAAATGCACTGGCTCAGCTGTCCCCTTCTTTCTCTTACAAAGCCACCAACGCCATCCTAGGGGCCTCCTGGAACCTAAGTACCTCAGAGAAGGCCCCGCCTCCACCACTGTCCACCGAAGAATGCGGGGAGTCAGTTTCCAACACACAGAATCGGGGAGGACGCCTTCAACCCACAGCTCCCCGGCCGTCCCGAGGCTCACGCCCGTGCTTCCCGGTCAGGGCTCCCCGGGGGCCCTCTAAAACGCCCACCACACCAGCACTCCGCCCTCCGTCTGCGTCAAGCCTCTCGCAGCAGCGTGCTCGCCGCCTGACGTGCGACCGGTCTGCTCTCAGTCTCTCCGTCCGGGAAGCACTTGCGCACGTGCAGCCCAGGGTGATTCTGTTCACTGCCCTGTCCCTGTGGACAGCACAGGCCCGAGCAGGTGCCACCACGAGACAAACCGGCCCGTGACGAAGGATGTTCTCCAAGAGCAAGCACAGCCCATGGGGCTCGGAGAGGTGGATCAGCCCCAGCAGGAGTGGGACCTCCTGTTGCCGAGGGACATCTCGAAGGCTTCCGGGGGAGGTGGCCGCTGGCTCTGCCGGGAGGGAGAGGCAGCACTCCTGTCCCCAGAGGAATGAACCTGCAGGCCAGCTTGCCACGACTGGTTTCAGTGCGTCTTTCAACCCAATTGCAAAGGGTCAAAAGCATAAGATGGGTATTCTCAGACCCAGGAAGAGTCCAGACCATGAGGCTGAATCATAGAGCCTCAGCTCCGCCCCTCTGGGCCCTGTGAGCCGTTCCCATGATGCTCTAGAAGGGGACAGAGTGAGGCAGAAACAGCGACATAATTAACAAGGCAGCCCCCCTGGGCTGCAGGAGACAAAGCAGAGGAGAGGCCCAGCCAGCCTGCAGCACGTAGGGGGTCCCAGAAAAGGTGTCACATGACATGGGTCTGGAAGAATAGTATGAATTCTATATCAGACAACCCTGCTGTCTCTTCAAGATGGCGGCGAGTGAAGACATTGCTAAGAAATGATGAGGGGGAAGGAACAAAAGTTATTGTCAGAAACCAGATGTTTCAGTCAGGATTCCTTAGAATCAGAGGACAACAGGATGGATAGACGGATGGGGGAAGATGGATGGATACAAGTAGACAGACAGACAGATTTCAAGGAATTCGCTCTCATGATTATGAAGACCAGCAAGTCCAAAATCTGAAGGACAGGCCAGCAACCTAGAAACTCAGGCAGAGGTTGAAGCTATAGTGTTGAGGAAGAATTTCTTCCTCACTAGGGAAGTTTTGCTTTTTTTTTTTTTTTTTTTTTTTTTTTTTTTTGAGACAGGGTCTCACTTTGTAGTTCAGGCTGGCTCTGAGCTCACTATGTAGCCTAGGCAAGCTTCAAACTCAGCAATCCTCCTGTCTCTGCCTCCCGAGTGCTGGGATGACAGGCGTGATCCACCACACCCAGCAATGTGGTGTGTGGTATTGATTGTGGTGGGCGTGAATCTCCACGCCCAGCATTGTATGTGGTTTCCGGGGATCGAACTCAGGACCTTGCGCTTGTGAGGCAGGCGCTAGAACCCCTGAGCTAATCCTCCGGCCAGGAAGTTTTGCTCTTAAGGTCTTCAGTTGATTGAATGAGGCCTCCCCGCCTTCTGCAGGGTAATCTTCTTTTCTTAAAGTCAGCTTCGGGTGTGAACCCCATCGACCAGGGGGCTTCGCAGCAACACCTACACTCTGTGTGCTCCAGACTCTGTCCCCCAGCTGGCCAGCTAAGCGTCCGACACAGACCCGTCTTCCACATCCTCCCTGTACATCTTCTCCCGCTGCCCTAACCAACCCACATGAGCTCCCTTCCCCTTCCAGAATGGGGTTATCTACACCTCCAAGATGTCCTGGGGCTCCACCCACTGGAGCAGAAGCTGATGGGACCGGAAAGTGTTTCTGTCAGGAACCTGGACTTGCCTAAATGAGCCACAAAAACCCCCCCAAAGAAAAACCTGCCCCCCCCAGATCAGCTGATCTTTCTCTAGGTTCTTGGCTTTTTCTGCTCCATGAATTCCCTGGTACTCGCTGTCTCTCATAAACATATTTCTGTGATATATACTGTAAATCTCCTTCATTTGAAATTCATAGTTAATGACCTATTCCCTTATATTCAGGAAACAGAGTGAGGTTCCGGCTTTTAAAGGCCAGGAGTTTACTAGCCAGAATATGACAAGGATTACAAAGTATAGGCCTACTCTAAAAGCACTTAAGAAACAGTCTCCGTCAGAAATTTCAAGAATACCTTCAAATAACATCATTTATCTGCCCAGAGGCCAAGGGGGAGGGGAGATGTGGGGGAGGGGCAGAGTAAAGGAGAGTTTGACCAATTCCATACTTTCAGCTCCTGGCGGAGGGAGATTTTCACTAACCGTCCCCATTCTGGAAAGGTCCGTTTGCACACTTAATGGTGGGGAACCTTTGCGGGGCAAGTGTGTGCAAACCTGCGTGTTCACCAAATCCCCACCTCTTCCGTCCACCGGCCCCCATGGCTAACACGCAAACTCTCCCAGAATCTGAACTCTATGACCCACGAGGTAATTTAATAAACCAGTGTCCTGATTTCGGGCGGGCCCACTTAACTGAAATCCAAAGCCAGCCCTGGAGTAATGGGGCTGCAGATGAATCGATTAGGCCCATCCGCACTTTCTCATTTTCAATAGAGTCAGGGCTTAACCAGGTTAAGTTTTGTTAAGCACGTTCCCCAGGTACACTCTCCTCACCAGCCCAATGATTTTGTGTCGGGCCTGAAGGATTGTAATTGCAATCCTGCAAGACACCAGCTGAACACAGTGATTTACTGAGGGCCCCAGAGCCCAGGCCGGCCTCCTACCTGCCGGCTGCTGGACGGGACTTTCTCCTTCGAAACTTGTCGTGATTAACAGCCACCTGAGAGGCTGGCTCTGGAGCAAACAGGGTGCTTCTTTCAGGTACCTACCCCGGTTCTTCCCAAGCCCGGGAAAGTGAGGGACTCTCCAAACTCTAGGAGGATGGACTCGGGAGGGGCTGGACTTCCGGGCCCGGGGGCGGGAATTCCTGCCCCTTCTCTGGGGGAGTGTTGGTCTCCTGCCTATTGTACAGAGGACTCCAGCCTTCCTGTCCCAGGCCTTGGCTCCCTGGGCTGGGCCAGGGCCCCGTCCTCAGACCTATCCAGCTCCCCTCTGCAACCACGCTCTGGTTCCCACCCTGCACAGGCAGTAAACCTGGCATCACCCTGTCCCCGTCCTTTCATGGGCCAGGTGGGCATGACAAGGCAATCTGCATGTAAGGTCATGAACAAACAGCCAGCCGGTGTCCAGAAGACAGTAAACAACACGGTTTGGGGGCTCCTGGAACTCTGTTTCAGAAATGTACTCCTCAGAGTCATTTGTTAAAGGTCTATGGAGGTGGGGCTGGAGATTCAGCTCAGTGGTTCCACGCCTGCCTAACAAGTGCGAGGTCCTGAGTTCGATCCTCCGTAACCACATACCACAATGCCGGTCGTGGTGGCTCATGCCTGTCATCCCAGGACTTGGGAGGCAGAAGCAGGAGGATTGTTGAGTCCAAGGCTTGCCTGGGCTACAGAGTGAGCTCAGGGCCAGCCTGAACTACACAGCAAGACCCTGTCTCAAAAAAAAAAGGTAGAGGGAGGACCCTCAGGAAATAATTCATCCCTTCATGGATTAGTGGGCTGGTGGCTCACCAGAGAGAGGCTTTGTCAGAGGAGGAGAGTTCTTCCCCAGCTCACATCATTCTCACCAACCGATCCCTGCCATGTTTGCATGCAGCCAGAAGCCCCTCACCCATAGGCCGAGCACCATGTTCTTGGATCCTCTACCCTCCAGACCTATGGAAAAAAGTAATCTTCTATTCATTATTAATTATTCAGTCTGGGATATTTTATTACAACAAGATAGTAAGTCCGATAAAGGTCAGCTACAGTCACTGACCTTCAGAAAAGTCTGGCAAGGACATGGAATAACCAGAGTTAGTGAGGAAGGACAGGAAGAAATTAGAACTCTGATACATTACTAGTGGGAATGTAAGATGGTGTGGACACTTTGCAAACAGTTCAGCAGTTTCTGAAAAAGTTAAATATGCATCTACTAAAACCTCAGCAATTACATTCTTAGATATGTACCCAAGAGATATGAAGGCATTAGTCCACACTGAGACATGTACACAAATGTTCATAACACTTTTATTTATAAAACCCCAAAACTGGAAACAACTCAGATGTCTGTCAACAGGTGAGTGAATAAATTAAATGAGCTATAGTCATACAGTAGAATAGTATATAGCCATAAAAAGGGATAATCTGCTAATTCTGAACATGGCTGAACCTCAGAACTCTTACCATAAGTGGAAGGAACTAGACACAAAAGACCATATATCGTGTAATTCTGTATTTACAAAATGTTCAGAAAAGATAAGTCAATAGACAGAAAGTAAATGGGTGGTTGCCAAAGGCTGAGATTAACCAAGATTAACTCTAAACAGGCACAAGGGATTTCACTGATGTGATGAAAATGTCCCAAAACTAGATTGTGGGGAGGGTCACGTGACTCGGTAAATTTACTAAAACCTGCTAAGTGTACACCGAGAGCAGGCAAATTTGATTTAAGGCAAAAACTGTGTTCCAATGAAGTCGTTTCGAGAGAATACGAAAGGATGGATCCTACCACTCACCAAGAAGCGGCTGGATCTGAATTTACTTGCGAGCTTGTTCTGTCAAGATGGGCTCGCAAGTTTTCACTGAGACCAAAGAAGCTCACGTCCGGGTCACTGACGAGACCCTGCTGTAAATAGTGCAGGGCCCAGAGATGCTGGGGAAACAGCCCCACTACTGCTGCTGAATTCAGGCCTCGGTTTCCTCCTCCATAAACCGGAAGTGGCGTCATTATCCACAATCTGATAGGCCACAGGTGCAGGTGACACGAGTCAGGGACAGAAGCTGCTGGCGTGTCGGCCCTCATCACTGCGCTGGCCGCTGCTGCACGCTCCGTTCACCTCATCCGAGCCTGGGCCCTTCGCTCCCGTGTGACGTGTGTGGGAGAGACGCCTAGGGAGCCATGGGCGGCAGATCTTTTTTGACAGCAAGGCGCTGGGGAACTTGTCCTCAGAAAAGAGCCAGCCCGAACTACTGGCACTGATATCGTAAGGCTGCCAGGTCCCTGGAAGACTCTATCATTCATTCCACATGCATCCCCTGACCTTTGGGCCTCAGTTTCCTCATCTGTGCAGTGGGAATCATAGCAGCAGAACACGCCTCGTAGGCTGAGGTGTCTGGTGCACAACCGCCTACACAGCAGAGGTTTATTGAGCATTTGTTGTTATTAATCTCAGTGTGAGGCAGGCCCTGCTTGACCTACAGAGACACAAGACACCACTTCCCTGGAAGCTGCTGACTCACCAGTGGGGGAAATGGGCAAACAAAGCGACGTGACCCAGAACTCTTCAGAAAGTTAAACAGCCCCACCTTACTCCTCCATAAATCAGGAAAAATGGAGTCATTTGTAGGCAAAAGGATGCACACGAGACGGTGATGTTAAGTTAAATAAATCAGTCACACAAGCTTAAACATCGCACAGTTTTTCTTATATAAGAAACTCAAAGTATAAGTTTAAGAACAAAATAAAGGACAGGTGATAAGAAACAGTAACTTAGATCTTTTTTTTTCTTTTTTTTTTTTATTGAGACAGGGTGTTGCTTTGTAGCTCAGGCTGGCCCTGAGCTCACTATATAGCCCAGGCAAGCCTTGAACTCGGTAATCCTCCTGCCTCAGCCTCCCTAGATCTTTTGCAAATGGGAAGAGGGAGCAAGCAATGGAGGGAAGAGGGAAGGGAGAGGAAAGGGATATTAAAAAATTATGCTGTGGGGCCGGAGGGTTAGCTCAGAGGTTCCGGCGCCTGCCTCTCAAGCGCAAGGTCCTGAGTTTGATCCCCAGAAACCACATAGAATGCTGGGCGTGGAGACTCACACCCACCAGCAATCAATACCACATAGCACAATGCTGGGTGTGGTGGCTCACGCCTGTAATCCCAGCGCTCGGGAGGCAGAGACAGGCAGATTGCTGAGTTCCAGGCCTGCCTGGGCTACATAATGAGCTCAGAGCCAGCCTGAACTACAAAGCGAGACCCTGTCTCAAAAAAAAAAAACAAAATTATGCTGTGCCCTGTCCCTGTACCAACTCTCCACAATGAACTAATCACTATGTACCACAAACATGTACTGTTAAAAATTAAAAATGAAGAAAAAGGAAACTGCAGCGCAGTGTGGGAAGGGGACAATGTGTGGCTTCCCGTCACTCCAGCCTATCAAAGGGTAACGGGGACGCTGAACCGGGAATGTCAGGGCGATGCTGCCACCCGGGAAGACAGAGAAGGCAAAACTTCCCACAAGGGGGAAATGACAGACTCTTCACGAAGTGGTCAAACTTTCAAGGACAGTCCCAAAAGCCAGGATCTTCTGTGGCCAGAACCTCTCGCTCCGACTGCAGGAGGACGAAGTCACTTGCTCCGTAAAAATGTGTTACTTTCTCTACCAAAGCAAGCTCCAGGGTGAGGCACGAATGGAACAGACAGACCGTAACTGCGTCCCGCGAGCGTTCCATCTCGTCAGGGACAAACGACACTTAGGATTCACCAAAGAGAGAGTTCATCCTGTTCAGTCCAAGAGAGCCATATTCAACCTGGAAAGAGAATGCACACCTTTCAGAAACGTTTAGAAACGTTAGGAATAAATTTTAGAAACTACCTAAGCCGGGAGCAATGCCTCAGACCTGTAATCTTAGAGCTTGGAGAGGCTGAGGCAGGAGGGTGATACATTCGAGCCGAGCCTGGGCAACATGGTGACTTAGCCAGAATTCGTCTCTAAACGAACAAACAAATATGGCTGGGGTTGCGGCTCAGTGTGAAGGCCCTGGATTCAATCCATGGCAGCACCAGAAAGAAAGAGAAGGAGGGAGAAAAAAAGCAAAGGAGGGAAGGAGGAAGGGAAGAGAGAAAAAAAAAAACCTATAATTTTCTAAATTATATTCAGTACATAATACCAAACATGACCATATTATATTCTTGACCCAAACATTATTTTGGGAGAGAAAGGCCCTTTGGTGTCACTGTTGGCCTCCGGTGGCTGTGCAGGAGAAAGGCCAGCAACTGTCAGACGGGTGGCACAGGGACCTGCAGCCCCAGAAGTGACCTGTGCCCTTGGTTTGGTACAGGAGGGAGGGAGCCCTGGCCCCGGGCAGGACCCGAATCCTGGTGGCAGGACCCAGCCCCACCGCAACACTGCAGCCTCAGCCGGGGCTGCTCCTCACTAGTCTGAAATTCTGTTGAGATTTTCGCCCCCATCCGCAGCACAAAACCAGCATCGGATGAATCATCCCGGCACACCACAGCACTGTGTCTACCGAAGGAATGTGCGGTTCGTGGAGAGGGCTGGGTAGGAACATGATGAATTTTTAAGCACCACTGAGATCAGCCGGGGCCTCTTGGTATAAGATACACTCAGCTGCCCACCCCGCCCTCGGCAAGCCGAGCTCGCGGGAGGGAGGAAACAGGACCTCAGGCCCTCACCACATTTCCGGAAGGCGGTAGAAATGCCTCCTATGGAGAAGGTGACAGGAGCGAGATATATGGGCACCTGCTCCAGTCAAAGAGCCGATTCCAGCTGATTCTCTATCTCATGCCCTCCTAAGACAACAAGAGCCCCTGACAGAGGAGCCAGAGAAGCTAGGCAGCTGGGCAGGCCCCGGTCTAGATGAGTGAGTAAGTGGCATGTGCCTCAGTTTCCCCATGTGCAAAATATAGATGATGATATAGAGTGTTCTGACTTTGTCCCTTGGCATTTGCGATTCTGGGAGGTTTGGGGTTCTTCACAGGACACACAGCGAAGGCTCTGGGCACACGAGTGAGATAAAAGCCCACTGGCCCCTTCTGGGACCCCAGCCAGCACCGTTTCCTGAGTCCCCCAGCCCCCGTAAGGTAGGTATTTTATCTCCCTGTTTCACAGAGGTAAAAACTGAGGCCCAGCAGGGTACAGCAGCTTTGACCATGGCCGCAAGGCCTGAGGGCCTTGTGGAGCTGGAGAGCTGCTCCAAGGCGTGCCCAGTGCCCTCCTGGCACCTCCACTTCACTGCCCCAACACAGATTCCTGAGCCTCTTTGTCCCCAAGACAGGTCTCCATGGAGCTCAACACGAGAGGGGCTCCACTGGGGTGGCTCCCAGCAGGGCCCGCCCAGGGGTCTTTGCACGTATGGGGCTCCACAGCCTGGGCCCAGCCTCCCAGCTACAGACGGAGCCGTGTCCCGCCCCGTGGGGCTCCCTTGGGGAGACAGGCCCAGGAACGGACCCCGGCACCAAAGCTTCATACAGACCAGGAGGGAGGTGTGTGAGCGTGTGAATACAGCACATGTGTGTTAATGAGTGTGTGAATAAATGTGCCTCATTGCCCTGGACCTGTGGCCTGGAGGAAGGCCTCCCTCCTCTTACTCTCAGTACCCACTAACAGCTGATGGTAGCAGGCACTATTGTCCTCCTGACAGCTCTTTGCAGAGTTGGAGAAAACAGTATCCCCACTTTACAGACAAGGAGACTGAGGCCCAGAGAATTGAAGATAATGCTTCCTTAGGATAGACACGTGGTTTGGGCATGGCTGGGCCAGAGGGCAGCCGAAATGAAGGTTTCTGGTGAGTCTTACCCGTGGTCGCTCAGAACTAGGAACTTCCTTGTGCTCCCAGCAGAAATTTCCCAGTATGCTTGAAAACTCTATCCCTGCATCCTGAGGCCCTGACTTGCAGGCCTGTGTCAGTCTCGGGGGTTCCTAGAGACCACCTAGTGTCTCTCCAGGTGGCAGACAGGCCAACCCTACCCTACACACACCCCGGGCCTGCACGCACGCGTGCACACGCGCATGCACGCGCACACACACACACACACGGAGGGCAAACCCAGCAGGTGTGTGATAAAGCAGTCCTGTTGAGATTGCCCCGCACGTGAGGGCTGAGAGGGCTTGAAGGAAGTTCGGTAACTTCTTTTCGATCAGGAGGGGAGGGTGTGGGGAGGAGCCCCTGGAGGACCAGAGAGCTGACGGTTCCTTCCTGACTCTAAAGTGCCTTGTCCGGGGTGGGGGTGGGGGCAGCCCCCAGGACCCTCCCGCACTGTCCTCTGTCCCACTGCAGCTTAGCTCCTCCCAGGGAACCCGGGGCCATAGGCCGGAACAGGCCTGCGGAACATTCCCGCACTCCTGGCCCTGCCCGCACCCTGCTTTGCTCGCGAACTTCCCCCTGGGCCTCCCAACACTCCCTAAAACTGCTCCCCTTCCACCCATCATGCCCCAGGTCTCACCAACCGCTCCCACATCACCTGGCAAGGAGGAGGCTCCAGCACGTGCTGCCCACAGCGAGACCCGGAGCTCGAGTTCGGAACCAGTACCAGAGGGGAGGAGCCACACGGAGTCGCAAAAGGCCTTGTCCGGCGCATCCGGCCTGACTGCCTGGCCGGCTTCCGTTTTCTTAGGGCCTGCGCTTCGGACAGTTTCCCCATTCACAGCCCAGTGCAGGGACGTCCCTGCCTGGCCTCGGGTCCCTCTGAGTCCCAGGCTCCCAGAGCAAACACGAAGGCAGCCGCAGCCCGGAGCAGTGCCTTGATTTACGGTCAAGCTAAGATCTGCAAATTCTATTTGCTTTCCCCAGAAACGCATGAAAAACTTGGCTCTTTCATTTTGCTGACATGAATCTTTTTCTTGTCCTTTTCTCTGTTATTCCTCCCTCCATGGTGACTTCCTTCGCCCCCACTCCCGCCGCCGCAGTCACCAGCGCGTACGTGAAACGAGGCGGCAGAAGCAGAGCGATCGAACAGACTGACTCATCTTGAAAATAACACTCCTTCTGAAGCTGTGTGGAGCCGC
>PVIC010058235.1:0-10426 GCA_004025085.1 Thryonomys swinderianus | reverse complement strand
TTGCTGGATACAGGGTCAATGCTCAAAAATCAATAGCCTTTGTCTACACAAACAACAGATTCACTGAAAGAGAAATTGGGGAGGCAATCCCTTTCACAGTAGCACCCAGAAAAATGAAATATCTAGGAATCAACCTAACAAAGGAAGTGAAAGACCTCTACTCTCAAAAATATAGGACTCTGAAAACTGAGATAGAAAACGAAACCAGAAAGTGGAAAGATATCCCTTGTTCCTGGGTCGGGAGGACCAACATCGTCAAAATGGCTATACTCCCACAACTACTATATAGATTCAATGCAATTCCAATTGAAATTCCAACGGTATACTTCACAGAGCTAGAGAAAATAATACAAAAATTCATCTGGAACCACAAGAAACCTAGACTAGCAAAAGCAATTCTAAGCAACCACGACATGGCAGGGGGTATTACAATTCCCAATTTAAAACTCTACTATAAAGCTGCTGTGATAAAAACTGCATGGTACTGGCAAAGTAACAGACACGAGGACCAGTGGAATAGATTAGAAGACCCAGAAACAACTCCGGATATACTAAGCCACCTTATCTTTGACAAAGGAGCCAAACATTCCCAATGGAAGAAAGACAGCCTATTTAACAAGTGATATACTTAATTCTAAAGGTAATGAAAGCTATGTGACAACATAGAAAAAATTATGCCAGGTAGGGAAGCTAAGTAGAGCCTTGACATTCAGGTTGTTAACTGGGGAACTGTACAGTAGTAGTCATAGCCAATACCTATCCAAACTAACCACTGTGAAAGCAAAGCAAAAAAAAAAAAAGTAGTCATCATAAATGATATTTTAAAGACAAATATAAATGACTGAACTAATACTAATACAGCACAGTCCAAATTCAAAGTGTTTAAAAAGTCTTATCAGTCAAAATGTTCGAAATATCAGATGTTATGTCCTAAAATCTATGAAAGGCCATTCTTTTTTTTTTTTTTTTTTTTTTTTGAGACAGGGTCTCCCTTTGTAGTTCAGGCTGGCTCTGAGCTCACTATATAGCCCAGGCAAGCCTCCAATTTAGCAATCCACCTGCCTCTGCCTCCCAAGTGCTGAGATTACAGGTGTGAGCCACCACGCCCAGCATTGTGGTAAGTGGTATTGATTGCTGGTGGGCATGAGTCTCCACACCCAGCACTGTATGTGGTTACTGGGATCAAACTCAGGACCTTGAGCTTGCGAGGCAGGCACCGGAACCACTGAGCTAACCCTCTGGCCCTAAAGGCCATTCTTGAAGAAAAAAATTAGATGGAGCATGGGAGTTTTGAGTAATGTGCATTTGCTGAGTTAATCCATTCCTGACCAGCTCTGTGTCTTAAATTTTACATAAGCCATACATTTTTCTAATTTGAAAGGAATTTTTTTTTATTATATGGAAGCACAGCTTATATAGAATCACTCTGCACTCTTTCTCTAATTTAAGGTTATATATCTCCATTTAAGGTTATATATTTTTATTGAAATACATCAAATGAATTATTTTAACTTAGTATTAAGATTTGTTTTACACTTTGGCATGAACACCTGTAGATGCAAATGAGTTCTAGAAAGTAGGACAGCTTTTTTTTTTTTCTTTTTCTTTTTGAGACAGGGTCTCGCTTTGTAGTTCAGGCTGGCCCTGAGCTCACTATGGTGCCCAGGCAAGCTGCCGCGAACTCAGCAATCCTCCTGTCTCTGCCTCCCGAGTGCTGGGATGACAGGCGTGAGCCACCACGTCCAGCATTGTGGTATGCGGTGTTGATTGTTGGTGGGCGTGAGTCTCCACGCCCAGCATTATATGTAGTTACCGGGGATCGAACTCAGGACCTTGCGCTTGCGAGGCAGGCGCCGGAACCACTGAGCTAACCCTCTGGCCCAGGACAGCTTTTATAGAGTGGAATATTTCTATAGGAAACTTAGTGTGGGAATGTGATGAGAGGAAGGAATAAATATGATACAGAAAGAAAATAAAAGAGCATGTATAAAGGGGGGAGGAGGGGGGAGTGGGTAGGGATGTGGATAAAAATGAGAATTAACTTGTGGCATATACTGGTACAAATTTTCCAATGTTATATGTGATTTTGAGATGTATATAAATTGTACCAATAAAGAATTCAATTAAAAAAGGATTTGTTTTACAATAAAATAACATTCAACATGTGTTATGCCTGTCTCTTTTGTCAGCTCTTCCAATACTGAAACAATACCAACACACAATTTAAAGAGGTTTAATTTGGTTCATGTCTTCAAGGGATTCAGTTATAATCAACTACTTCCAAGATTGAAACAATATGAAAAGAATGTGCTGAAGCATAATTTACAGATTAAACCACACTTAATCTCCAAATAAACACAATAATAAATAAGTACACCAAACCTAATATAATTTTATCTTGAATACAATTTAACTAAATAACTTGTTAAAACTAGAATGCCAGGCATGGTGGCTCAGGCATGTAATCCCAGCACTTGGGAGGCAGAGGCAGGAGGATTGCTCAGTTCCAGGCTTGCCTGGGCTACATAGTGAGCTGAGGGCCAGCCTGAACTACAAAATGAGACCCTGTCTCAAAAAAAACAAACAAAAACAAAACAAAAAAAAAAACTAGAGTCTCAACAGTTTGCTATTTTTCAAAAGTCTGTTTCAAAGTCTCTTCTGAGATTCAAGGCAAATTATTACTTGTAAAGCTTTTTAAAAATAAAATAAAAAATACATTGCATAATCCCTTCTGAAAGGAAGACATAGGGAATGAAAAGGAATCAGATCAAGGCAAGACTGAAACCCAGAAAAACAAATGTTAAGTGTTATAGCTTTCTAGACAATGGGAATTTATACACCACATGGCCTTTTCTAAAGGGTGGTTTTATCCATGACATGGAGTTTTTCTCACATGTTTTCCACATCCCTAGTTATTAGCATCTCATGAAACATTCTGAGGTCTCCACTACACTTCTGGCTTCATGTACCAGCATCCAATGATGTCCTACCAGAGACTCGCTTGTAAAGCATTTCTCCAAATTTGGTTGTAAGTCTCTGTTACTCCATAAACATTTACATTCTGCATGCTGATAGAATTAGAACCTGCATAGATGATGCCAAGGTCTGCTGTCAGTAGGACCAGTTGCTGAACCTCCTTCTACCATGGCTGCAGTACCCTCTGAGTGCTTAGATGGCTGATCATGTTGAAGTGAATCTTAAAAAAAAAAAATTCTCTAGGCACCTCTTTTAAAGGAGGGAGCCCATGAGACTTTTATCTCAGATAAATGCCTATAGTATTTCTCTATCGAACATGTGCTGAGTGGGGTTTTGATGATTCCTGAGAGGCTCACAACGCATGTTTCTTCTTGTCCCTGTACTTTTTGCCTCCTTAATGGTGTTAATCTCATGGTTTCTTCTTGCCTAAACTTTGAGTTTTTCTCTTGTTTTGAACATAACTGTCTTTCTGACTAAAAGCACCTGTTAATACCCATGCTACAGGCTGAATGTTGGATTGTATTAAAATTTCCCCTGAAATCAGTCCCCCATGGTTAGTTACCCAAAAGGTCTCAGGACATGACAAAAATACAAATGATTTGACAGAATGTAACATACATGGTCTCTAGTACAATTGCACATGTAGACTTCATTTCCAAGTGATATCTGACCCTGTTCTTGTTGTCTGCTTTCCAGTCAAAACTCTGGTTTTCTGAGTACCAACCAAAATTACTCATTAGGTTCTAAATATAGCACCCTAATTCTTCTCTAGTTTTCATCTCCAACCCTTTTCAAATTCCTCTCATCAGCACTTCCAAAGACTTATAAACTGCGTGGTCATGTACAGTTATACAAATCTCAGTACCAACTTTCTGCATTATCTTTCCTGTTGCTGGAATACAGTCAGCATTCACAACTTGGAAGAAAATATATTTTATTTGGCTTATGCTTAAAGATCATATTTAGTATCAAACCTCATAACTCAATATTACACTCAAAGGAACTCAGAAGTGTACACTATGAATCTCTGGGAAGCAGAGCACAGAAGAGTAGCAGAGAGAAATGAAGACAGGGATCAGTTGTAGACTCTACGATCACACTGATGTACCAGACGCTGACCCACTCTGATGTACTAGAAGTGTTCTTACTAACTTTATACATATCTCTTAGGTCAATCAAGTTGACCAGCAAGATTAACCATTACAAACCGTATGCCCAGATCAAGAGATTTGGCCAATATTAAAGAAGAGGCCCAGGTTTGGTACAATCAAATACGTCAAGTTGAGGTTTTGAGAGCCACTACAGTAGAGTTTCTGGAGAAATTATTGAACTGATCCAGGTGATCACCTGATATTGGATGTAAGGCTTTTGAAAGTGTGTTTTTATTTTTGTTTTTGTGTTTTTGAGACAGGGTCTCACTTTGTAGTTCATGCTGGCCCTGAGCTCATCACATAGCCCAGGCAAGCCTCAAACTCACAGCAAGCTCCCTGTCTCTGCCTTCTGAGTGCTGCAATTAGGGGTGTGAGGCACCATGCCCACCACTGTGGTATGTGATACTGATTGCTGGTGAGTGTGAGTCACCATACCCAGTACTGTAGTATGTGGTTACTGGGGATCATCAAATCAGGGACCTTGCACTTGTCAGACTGACACTGGAACCATAAAACTCTTTTTCATTGTTGTTTTTTTAACCTTTGGCACAGTTTGGTACTGTAAAAGAAATGTAGATATCTAAAAGTCAGTTTGATATATAAATGATTATCCCCCAGCATTGGCCGTTGAATCCACAGTCTCTGTACTGAGCTATATTTCAAGCATGCTTACCCCTTTTATTGTGACAAGGTGATATTAAACCACTAAATTGCCTAGATTGGACTCAAATTTAGTATACTTTCAATTAAAATTTAGAATTTGCAACCCCAATGTCCTGATTACAGATATTATAAGATTATGGCACCATGCTTGACTTCTCCAAATAATAATAATAATAATAATAATAAATATTAACAATATATAATATATAATGATATATAATAGTAATAATAATTTTTAATATTATTATTGAGACAGGGTCTTACTTTGTAGTTCAGGCTGGCCCTGCAATCATTATGCTGCCCAAACCAGGGACCTTGTACTTTTTAGGCAGGTGCCAGAACCACTGAGCTACATCTTCAGCCCACATCATTTTAATTGATTTATTTCAAATAGATATCACACTATGAGGGCAAAGTCTCTTTCATGAATAAAGTTTTATTGAAACATAGGTACTGCCATTAGTTATTGTATTACCTTTGGGTACTCTTGAGCTGCAATAATACATTTAATTACTTGTGAGAGGGGATCTGTAATACTTAAATATTTAATATATGTCACATTATAGAAAAACATTTACTAAGACCTCATTTATCTATTATGAGAAGATTGAGTTTTATTCCACTTAGCCTTGATTTTTTTTGTTTGGATAAGTTTGTATTTTTCTCATAATGTACTGACTAAAGATGATACATCCTGAGCAATTATTTTAAAGAAAATAGGAACTAAAGTAGGAATTTTTGAGGATAGTGCAAATAGATTACTCTAAATAATTACCTCAATAATTTTATCATAGCTTATCTACACTTACATGGTAACCTATTGATTTAACCACAAAAACTCTATACTTTAGATTCTTGTTGATGATAAAATGCTTCTTTCTACAGTATAATCACATATATTAGAATCCACTGCCAAAACTTCTCAATAGTATGTACTAGATAATTTTATTCTTTAAATTTAAAGAATGTCTTTAGAGTCTTGTAAAGATGATTAACCTTGTCTACAAAACTAGATGAATTCACTGTAGGCTACATGTTCAATTAGTTCTACTATCACATTTGTTTTTAAAAATACAGGTCTGTTCTAACACAACCTATCTATTAGGAGGCAATCTAAGAAGAATGAAAAATTTGCTTTTCTCTTGTGTAATATCATCTCCTAAAATCTTTGAATACGGAAAACTGCACCCAACTAAAAGGAAACTTTATGAATTGAGGATAATATGATACATATTTTGAAAGAAATAGAGTATATAATAGTTATCAAGCAATAAGAATATAAAGGAATCTACAATAGGGACAGTGATAAACGATTTTCTGAAAACAAAAGTAACATTCACAGTTGAAACCACTTGCACTCATTCTTTGCAGTCAGTGAAAAGGAATGCTAAGCAGAAGGAATGGGCGGAGTATTTTATTTGTAAAAGAATAAGCAGTAAAACCAGTAATGTTTCTCACAATGGGGAGTAAAGTACTATCTATATATGTCTTAATCAGAAATTTGTAATTTCTTCAGGAGCTCCTTTTAATGTTATTTGTGGCCAATTTATTGATTTTCATCCATCACTAAAACTTGCAAACCCTTCAGCTTTTGAGAAAAGTCACGATTGAAAATTATAGTAGCAAAGGAATTTATAGTGGTAAAGCAGAAATTAATAGCTATCTATCACAACAAATTTTCAGTTCTGATTAACCCATATCTATTACATAAAAACCTTTAAAAGACTTTCACCCCAGAGACAAAATGTATACTCCACATTGCAAAATAACACAAGGTTTAAAATTTATTCAATATGGGCTGGAGGGTTAGCTCAGTGGTTCCGGTGCCTGCCTCGCAAGCGTAAGGACCTGAGTTCAATCCCCGGTTACCACATATAATGCTGGGCGTGGTGGCTCACGCCTGTAATCCCAGCACTCAGGAGGCAGAGACGGGAGGATTGCTGAGTTCGCGGCGGCTTGCCTGGGCACCATAGTGAGCTCAGGGCCAGCCTGAACTACAAAGCGAGACCCTGTCTCAAAAAAGCAAAAAAAAAAAAAAAATATTCAATATTATATCACATCAAAATAACTTGCAATTTTCAATGTATCTTATGTCTACTTATATAAAAATCAGTTCAGTGCTTTCCCTTAAGAAGTATAATATTTAGTATAGTCCTTATTTTTCTGACCCATTTCATTTACAGTGTAAAAAAACTGAACTCCCATGTTATTGTTATTACTTTTTTCTATGTGTCACTAATTATTTGAGAGTTTTAAACTAACAATCCTATTTTTTATTACATAATTTTACACACTACCATGACTTTTAGGAACGCATGTGTTGTGTTTGACCATAACTGGCTATAACAGAAAAAAAAAAATTACAAGAGATACAAAAGTGGAATAAATTAAGGATTTCATGTAACCAAAAGCAAGACGATTAAGTGCAACACATGAAGAATTGTAAATTGATCTGCAAACTTTTTTAAAAGCCAATTCAGCCACTCTCCTCATCTCTTTATGACAAATGATCACTTCTTTGCTTTCTGAAAGTTTGGGGTTTTTTTAAGTATCTATAATAAATTTTATGAACTAACACTTGGAAAAGGCAACCATCTTCAAACTCTCAGAGTAGGCAAGCTGCTTATATGATATGTAGAAAAATCAATGATATGTTTGTTTGTTTGTTTGTTTTTGAGACAGGATTTCACTTTGTAGTTCAGGCTGGTCCTGAGCTCACTATGTAGCCCAGGCAAGCCTTGAACTCCACAATCCACCTGTCTCTGCCTCCCAAGTGCTGGGATTACAGTTGTGAGCCACCACGCCTGGTACTGTGGTATGTGGCATTGATGGCTGGTGGATGTGAGTCACCACACCCAGCACTGTATGTGGTTACCGGGGATCGAACTCAGGACCTTGCACTTGTGAGGCAGGCGCCGGAACCACTGAGCTAAATCTCCAGCCCAAGGGATGTATTTTTAATTCAAAGATAAATATGCTGAAATTTAAAGGACACAAAAACTGTGTTAAACAGGGAGCAAAAGACTGCTGGAATGGCTTTACTAGCATAAAACAAACTAAAAAATCAAGATAATTTACTATAAATAAAGGTGCATTATTTCATATTCATGAAATGACCTTTTAAAAATATAACTACAAATATATATACACTAACAACAGAGACCACAATGTATGAAGCTTAAATGAAAGAGTTTAAAAGAGACACAATTCCAAAATAATAGCTTGAGACAGGACAAGTTAAATAATTCAGATGGAATAAAAAAATTCCAGGAAAAGTATACACTACTGAAACTGACTCATAAAATAGAAAATCCTAATAGAACTAACATAACATCAGGAATTTGATTCTTTAGAAGTTCTTCAAAAAAATTAAATAATTGTCATATAGCCTGGAAAATTTGACACACAAAAGAGTTGTACATGGTTGTTTACTATAGGATCATTCTTATTGGTCATAAAGTAGAAAGAAGTCAAATATCCATTGAAAAAATAAATACCATGCACAGGTATTTTACTCAGTCATAGGAAAGAATAAAGCACTGATTCAGTTTATAATATAGATGGACCTTGAAAGTATTATGCTAATTAATAGAAGAAAATGACAAAAATATCCACTTATGATTTTATTTATATAAATTGTACAAGAGATAGCCAGGTTTGGGCTGAAAAGAGGATCGTCTGCTAATGAATATGGAGTTTAACTGTGAAATTGTTCCAAATTTTATTGTGATTATGTTTGAAAAATATTACTTATAATAGATTTATTTAATAAATTCATTCTATGCTTTGTGAATTATATTTTTACTAAAGACAACATATTTAAGAATTGCTGGTTTATAGCAATGAATTACCTTTTTATATATTCTTACTGACAGTTTGGCCACCAAAATCTAAACCACCAACTAAATATATATAGGGTAGACAAGAATTGGTCATTGCTGAGTCCTGTACTTAAAAGGTATCATTGAATACATATCCTGTCACTACTTTTTACAAGTCTATTCACTATTCAGACTCCATAGTGCCCCTTTTTTCTAAACTCACTCTAACCCTGATATTCAATCCTCATTACAAGATTTCATTTCTCTACTCAGCAAAGGGGTTTAAAGAGTCTGAAGAACAGGTATGAATGGAATAAAGCACAGCATTACTATGTATTTTCTATTTTGCTTTGTGTTACTGGGACATTGGTAATAGAGGATTAGATCTGGGAATCTAAAATAGACAAAAAGACCTTAGCTGGTTAAAAAAATATATATATATAATCAGGCCAGAGATTTAGCTCAGTGGTTCTGGTGCCTGCCTCTCAAGTGCAAGGTCCTGAGTTCGATCCTTGGTAACCACATACAATGCTGAGCGTGGTGACTCATGCCCACCAGCAATCAATACCGCATACCACAGTGCCGGGCGTGGTGGCTCACGCCTGTAATCCCAGCACTCGAGAGGCAGAGGCAGGAGGATTGCTGAATTCGAGGCTTGCCTAGGCTACATAGTGAGCTTAGGGCCAGCCTGAACTACAAAGTGAGACCCTATCTAAAAAAAAAAAAAAAAAACATATATATATATACATATATATGTATATATATATATATAAAATCTATAGGAATTACAAGATATTTTCCTCAAATAAAAGGTTTTGCAAAAATAAATCAGTAACATTATTTTCCTATTGTGTGAACATCCCTTACAGAAACATTTTAGTTTCTATAATAATCACAACAAATACTAACAAGAAAAGACTGAGAGACTTTTCCAATATTTTAATGACATGTAAACACATTACATAATATAAAATAAAATTTAATTTGTTCTGGACAAGATTACTTAAAGCATTATTTCTTTATTTTAAATATTTATAATTTTCTTTGGATTGTTACCTTATTATACATTTAACAATACAGGTTGTGATCATTCTAAAGCTACTGATGTATAATTTAAATAACTAAAAATGCTATTGTTAATTATAAATAGCTATTGCCATTTTTTGATGGAATAGTTTAATCAACATAATGTTTTAGTTAATTTTGCTATTCATTGCCTGAAGCATTGAATTTGAATATAACTAACCCTGCCTTAAGGCTCTACTCTGGTACTCCAAACACAAAATTAACTGAAAGGCTGATTCATACAAAAAGTTAGGGAATTGTATTTCACAAAGTAAAATATCACAAATATATTTCCAACTTAACAGTCAACTATCATTTTCGTCATCCTATTAGTTTATAAATTAAATATTATAGTATTTAAAAAACAATTTGATTTCACATGTTGGGACTACATCATATCATACAGGTATATTATGCGGGTCTGATGCTCAAAAATTCTGATCTGAATTACTAATGCCTTGACAGCCGGGTGTGGTGGCTCACGCCTGTAATCCCAGCACTCGGGAGGCAGAGACAGGAGGATTGCTGAGTTCAAGGCTTGCCTGGGCTATGTAGTGAGCTCAGAGCCAGCCTGAACTACAAAGCGAGACCCTGTCTCAAAAAAAAAAAAAAAAAAAAAAAAAAAAAAAAAAAAAAAAAAAAAAAAAAAAAAAAAAAAAAAAAAAAAAAAAAAAAAAAAAAAAAAAAAAAAAAAAAAAAAAAAAAAAAAAAAAAAAAAAAAAAAAAAAAAAAAAAAAAAAAAAAAAAAAA
>PVIC010058234.1:0-10436 GCA_004025085.1 Thryonomys swinderianus | reverse complement strand
AGGCTAATCTCTTTAATGAACATTGACGCAAAAATCCTCAATAAGATACTTGCAAACAGAATACAGAGAGTTATTAAGAAAATCATACACCCTGATCAAGTCTGATATTTTTATTTTTTATTTTGAGACATAATCTTCCTAAGACACTAGATTGCCCTGGTGAAGCTTAAACTTATCATCCTGCCTCAGCTTCCCACAATGCTGGGATTACTGGTGTGTACCACTATACCTTTTTCCCTTTCTTTCTCTCTTTCTCTCTCCCTCTCTCTCTTCCTGTCTTTCTCCCTCTCTCCCTCCCCCTCTTTCTCTCTCTCCCTCCCTCCTTTCTTTCTCTTTCTCTCTCTCTTTCTTTCTCTTTATTTCTTTCTTTTCTTTCTTTCTTTCTTTCTTTCTTTCTTTCTTTCTTTCTTTCTTTCTTTCTTTCTTTCTTTCTTTCTTTCTTTCTTTCTTTCTTTCTTTCTTTCTTTCTTTCTTTCTTTCTTTCTTTTCTTTCTTTCTTTCTTTTCTTTCTTTCCCAGTACCAAGGCTCAAACTCAGGACCTTGTCATTGCCTGGCAGCTGAAGTGACACTGAGCTAAATCCCCAACCCCAAGTTTTTTCACTAAGTGGTGTTGTTGTGGACAGTTGGACTTGCATAGGCAAGAAATGAACCTCAGACTAAACTGCATTCCTAGAACAAAAACTGAAAATATATCACAGGCCTGTATACAAAATACAAAACTACAAACCTCCCCCCACCCCCCATCCTAGAGATCAAACTCAGGACCTTGTACTTATGAGGCAGGCACAGGAACCACTAAGCTAAGTCCCTCAACCCAAAACTACTAATCTTATTGAAAAAAAGTAGGAAAAAATTTCTGTTTCTAAAGGACAATCCATTTTCACTAATAATACTAAAGTAATGCCTCCACCACTAATTCCACTCCAAATAGCAGCTAGGTGTCCAACAATTTAGTTTAATTCTGTAGATGAGGGGCTCTGTCCCACAATATTGCCCTACTTTAGCTACCACTGTTGCTGTACTTCTAACTAGCTGTGAATCAGAGGTTTCTCTGAGCCCTTCCTACAGTTTGATGATTTGTTAGAATGGCTCACCAACTCTTTATAAAATGAAACACTCACCCTGTAATACAGCAATTCTGCCCTTGGGAATTTATGCCAGATAAATTCAAACTTGTATTCACACAAAAGCCTATACACACAAGTTTGAAACAGCTGCACAGTAGCAGCCTCAAAACTGAAACAGTCCCAATAGTTTCCAGAGGCTGCATGATTAAACAAACTCATACATTCATAACTTATAATACTACATAGTGATTAAAAGGAACTAGGTGTTGATACATGCTATAACTGGGATGGATTTCAGATAAATTTTGGTTAGTGGAAAAAGTATATATCAATATTACATACAATATGATTCCATTCATATAAGGTTCTTGAAATAATAAAATGGTAGATACAGAGAACTGATTAGTGATTGCAAGTGACTTGCATGAGGACAAATGTGAAGGCACAATTCTATATGTTGTTGTAGTGTTGATTTATTTCTGCTTATAGCTAGATGTCTCCCCAAAGCCTCATGCACTCATAGGTGGGCCTTTTGGAAGTGGTTAGTCCTAGGGTGTGTGATATTGTGATTAAGGATGTGTGATAACTAAATTGGGTTTACATAGTTCTGGGTGTGAAGAGCTGAAATCCCATCATGGATGTACACGGCACCAATCAACAGACCCCTAGCCTATATGGGCTATAAAGGGCAGATCATTGCCATTGCTGCTGGCTGCTTTTTTACACTCACCGTGCCATGGACTGTTTCTCCTCAGTAATGCTCCTCTGCTATGCCACCCTACCTTGGAACTAGCTGACTATGGACTGAAAGCTCTAATATTCTGAACTAAAATAAATCTTTCCTCATTTAACTTTGGGTAGTGCTTGTTTTTGTCCCAGTAACAATAAAAGTAATCAAGATATGATTACACAAATCTACATGTGTGATAAAACTGCTCAGAGCTCAATACATGTACACACACAAATACGAGCATATTTTAAACTGCAGAGATCAGAATAAGCTCTGTGGACAGTACCAATATTACTTGCCTACAGTTGACACCATATTAGAGTTATGATGCAAGATTTTCATTGAGGGAAACTGGGTTAAGGGTACAAAGGGTCTCCTTTCAACTCTGCATGAACATATAATCTTGTAACGGACATTCATATTTTTCTTCCCTTTACTTATTGAATCATTAATTTACATCCATTATGGACTCCTACCTATTTTATACTTTGGGTTCTAATTCGGTTCTTTGTCAGTTAATTTATTGCATGGAATGTCTCTAAAGCCTCCAAAAAGTGTTATGAAGGATAGCTTGTGTTAGTCAGCTTTCTGTCACTGTAACAAAATACCTGAGGCAATTAACTTTTCTTTCTGCAAGGAATTGAACTTAGCCCCATACATGTTAGGCAAACATTCTATGCCTAAGCTACATAGCCAACCCATAAGGCAATTAATTTATAAAGAGAAAAGACTTATTTCAGCCCACAGATTTGGAGACTTCAGTCCATGTTAGATCAGTCCCACTGTCTTCGCCTCTGGTACACATGATGGGAAGAATATGTTGCAGAGGAAACTTCTCATCTCATTAGTGTGGAAGCAAAGAAGGGGGAGAGAAAGAGATCAGGGTCCCACAATCCCTTGTGAGGGCACACCCTACACCCCCATGAACAAAGGACTTCCTATTGGCCTGATCTAAAGGTTCCACTGTATCCCAGTAGCACCAGCCAAGAGGGGACCGCACCTCTTAACACAGATCTAACATTCAACATCCAAATCGTAGCAGGGAATAGATATATGGGATATCCTAAAAAAGCACATCCTGAGGCATTACATACCTGACATTGAATCCTGGCTCTATTATTTACCATTTAACTATTTTAACTACCCCCCCCCGGCCCTTTTTGGTGATGGCAGGGTGCTGAGGATCAAACCTAGGGCCTTTGTGTGCTAAGAGCACGTTTTACCCCTGAGCTATACCCCTAATTATATTGGAACTTCTGAGGCTCAGTTTCTTCACAATTTAAGTATAGTCTTAAAATTAAGCTAGATAATACATACAAAGAAATGCTTAGCATAATATTTCTCACTAGAAGCACTCAATCATGTGAAATATCAAGAAGACTCCACAACTGTTTTATGAATTTACTGGTGCTATATCTGGTAGCTATCAGGAACCTCAAGCCTATGATATAATAAATTGCACTGGGAAGACCTGTCGAGTCATAGAACATTAGTGGTGGACTAAACGCCTCATTAGAAGATTCAGACATCTTCGAATGGGCTTTCTCTTAACCATCATTTGCCCTCACATCAAAATCATACTGAGAGACAAAAGAATCAGAAACTACAATCAGCAATGGTTAGATATCCTACTTTGGTATTTTACATCTGGACTTTCTTCCTATACATTCAACTTTTCATTCTTCTATCTCTGACAACCTAACGTTGTTGTGACATTTTACAAGAGATAGGTTTCCAACAGTTTGGTAGTTTGGGTACACTTCCTAGGTCCTAAGAAAGGAATTACAATCTGTAATTATTGTTTAACAAAAACATTAGATTATGAATCTAACAATAAATGTTTATCCATTCTTTAATGGAAGTAGCCAGTACTCAGCAGTGAGGGCCTGAGGAGATACTGTCTTACCTGCCACTCTGTTCTGCCCCGCCATACCTGTGCTTACGACACCACTGACAGGTTTGGGGGCGCTTTAGAGAAGTTCTGCAGTTTCAAAATCCCCTCTCCTTCTATCGCTCACTTTTTTTTCCTCCACTAGTTGATTTGAAGTTCTGGACACTCTTTATTGCCTTTTTGTGGTACAGTTTCCCCAGCAGTTAATGAAAACTGTGACATGAGAGTGGGTGTGCAGAATGACTTGATGACTTATAAAAACGATCAAGCCTTCAAAAAGCCTGTGCAGGTATTTTGTTATGAGGCATTTCAAGCAAGCAATAAAGCAGAGAGAAGAAAACAGGCTCTTAGTCACCTCCATCTAGTTTTAACAGTTGTTCAAATTTCTTCGTATTTACTTTGCATGTTTTAGAGCAAATAAAATACTGCAGATCAAGTTGAGGTTCTCTGTATACCTGTGCTTAAAATTCCAGTTATTATTTTTATCTTAAAATTTTAAATATCTGGGAGTGCACAAGAGTCATAAATCTGAAAGCAGCATTCAAAGGCAAAATAAAATCGTTTCATGGTCTGTGGGCTTTAATTTAGCCAGTCGTAAGGCCAGTTTTCCTTCTCATTTATGGATTTTTTTCTTCAAAGATCTCAACATCAGAATCAAAATGTTGTTATTAGTCTGCTAACAGATTCTGACAAAATATCCAAACTTGCTTTGAAGTTCCTATCTGCTTTCACTAATTTCTTAAAGTTTAAAATACTCAAAGATATCGTGGAACTCCATGCAATTATACAAGATACTTGAATTTATATTTTATTTCCTTGAAGAGAAGCCCTTTAGGGTTGCAAACAAGCTAACAGCTAAAAACAAATAACAGCAAAAAACAAAAACAAATCCATCCTGATATTGCTTGTGCTCAAATGAACTTCCTCCTATTCAACTAATTTTTATGCATTTTCATCAGAATCTTAGTGCTTAATTATCCACCAATTCACTCAACTTTACATAACTCAAGATGAGACCTGAACAGATTTAATAACAATGTTTTTGTTACTAATGAAATTTTAGTAAGCATCTTACTTTTATAGCCTATAAAACCAGATTATCTAGAAATTTAGAAATTTTTATCATTTTCTGGAGACCCATTTGGAAAGTCTAGATTTTTCATTAAATTCACTAACTCAGATTATTCTTTGAGAAAGAGAAGACATCCAAATGGGGAAAACAAAGGTGAAATTGTCACTTTTGTGGATGCCATGATCTTATACAGCCAGATGTCCATATCCCAGGTTCCCTATCCACAATTCAAACCTGGGTCAAAATATTTACACACATGAACTGTTTATAAAATTGAGTTTGTGCTAAACATATGCACACTTTTTTCTTATCTTCTCTAAACAACAGAGCATAACAATTATCTACATTGTGCTAGATAATATATGCAATCTAAAGATGCTTTAAAGTATTCAGGAAGATGTGCATAAATTATTGGCAAACACCATGACTTTTTAAAAAGTTGCACTAAGGATTAAATCCAGAGCCCTCATACTGAGCTATGTCCCTTTTCTCCTCACTGGGCTTCAGTCTGTGATATACCATAACATCACTTTTAATCTCATAAAGCTATACAGTTATAATTTCTCAGTATGTAATACAATTTTTTAAAGCAAACTTTTTCAGATAAAGTTCTATGTCCTCTAAGAAGGAAATCATCCTAAGTATGTAATCTTTCTCCACCTAGAGGTCAAAGAGTAAAACACAAAATCTCGCCAAGATACTTCCTCCCCAGTGTCCTTAAATATTGTAAAGTGTACAAAATACTCCATTTTCCTCCATACTGTAACTTCTTAACACTTTGTCATTCTTTTAATTCATTATTAAAGTCTATCTTCTATGAGAGATATTTGTGGAGAAGTCCCACATCCCCTTTCAGTCCCTGGGTATCTGAGGAATAGGTCTGTACCTCACCCTTCTTATTCCCATCCTTTATTTATTTATTTATTTATTTTTTGAGGCAGGGTCTTGCTTTGTAGTTCAGGCTGGCCCTGAGCTCACTATGTAGCCCAGGCAAGCCTCGAACTGAGCAATCCTCCTGTCTCTGTTTCCCGAGTGCTGGGATTACAGGCGTGAGCCACCACGCCCAGCTCCCATCCTTTATTTTTGCCTTCCATAGCCCTGAACTCAAAGTTTTACACTGTGTAAAATGAAGGAAACAATGATTAGATGAATGAACAACCGATTTGAAGATAGGTTCTCAATCCTCCCCATTTGTTCTTGGTCGTTTAAGAAGGGATGGTGATCATGAGAAGATTCTTGGGAGGGTAGGACAAGACATAGTGGTAAGGAGGACACATGGTAAGATTGTAACCTTGGAGATCTGATTCTTGCCTTTTCCAGTTCTTGTCTAACCACTATCCTTTCAGGAAATCTTTGGTAAGTGGTTTATTTTCTTAGCCTTCTTTTCCCTTTCTTTTAAGTAAAGATAACAATACCTACCTTGCCAAGGTAGATAAATGTTATCTCATTTGGAGTAAGAGAAAGCACCTTGCTTTCATGACAGGTAAAAAAAATAACTGTCATGGTTGTTCCTGGGGAAAACACTTGCTCACAGAAGGAAGACAAATTCAGATTCCTGGCCTGGCATTGCCACAGGCTAACCTGCTATGAAATTTTGAGCAAGTTGTTTATCCTCTCTGGGACTCGTTCTTCTCATTAGCAAAACTGAAAAGTTGTAGGTATAATCTTTATAGATTTTTCCATCTCTGAGATTTAGAAAATAAATGTTTAGTGTATCAATACATCATCATTGTATATTGGAGTTGAAGAACTCCATAACTCTTGATTTTTTTCTTTGTTTGTTTTAGACAGGGTTTGTTTTTTTTTTTTAGTTCAGGCTGGCTCTGAACTCACTATGTGGCTCAGGCAAGCCTCCTAGCCTTCAATCCTCCTGCATCTGCCTCCCAAGTGCTGGGATTATAGGTGTGAGCCACCATTCCTGGCTCTCTTTTTCTATTAATACTACACAGTTGACAAATTTATAGTAACCACTACCTCTGAATGTTGTTTCACGCCATAAAAAAGAATCCAATTTTTTAAAAAATCTACACATTGCTCAGAGAAAAGTATTTAATTGCCTTTATATATGACACCAGCCATTAAACATGTCTTCAACATACTTTTGCTGAATGAAGGAATGATTAATGCTTTAGTAAATGTTTTCCAAGAGTTCCAAGAATAATAATTCACATTCCTTTCTAGGTTGAATTCTTTATAGACAGCTATGTTTGCTTTTTTTTCCTACCAAAATTGGCTTTGAGTCACTGATATGATTCATAACTTTAAAAAAACAGGTTAAACCTGACATTACCCTGGCAGGAAGTGAGCTAAGGAGCACAGATCAAGTGCAAAAGGAGCCCTACTGTCAAAAAGAGAGAGAGACTTCTTCTAGCTCCTGATAGCAAGTGAGAAAATGTCAACAACCAGCTCTATGCTCATGTCTCTGATTATGTTGGCTGAAATAGTAAAAACAAATATATGGAGCAGTGAAGTCCCCAGGATCCCAAAGGCACATTTTTCAGGTGTGGCTGCCTCCACACTCCACCCCCCAAATGAGTCACATGCTGAGGCTCACAGTGGCGGATGAGTTGACATTCCCTGGGTGGGTGAGAAAGGGACCTACCAGGCTTCAGGGGAGTCAGGCCAGGCCTTGGCCGCACACAGAAAATCATTAATGTCAGATGAAGACAGACTGAGATGATGATCAGAGGGGAGAAAATGAGCCAGCACAACCAACCCTGTTGGTATACTTTAAAAATGGGGCAGTGGGGAGGCCGGAGATTTAGCTCAGTGGTTCCAGCCCCTCCCTAGCAAATGCAAGGTCCCTGGTTCGATCCTGGTAACCACATACAACAATACCGGGCATGCTGACTCATGTCAGCAATCAGTACCATGCTCCGCAATGCAGGGCATGGTGGCTCACACCTGTCATCCCAGCACTCAGGAGGCAGAGGCAGGAGGATTGCTGAGTTCTAGATTTGCCTGGGCTACATAGTGAGCTGAGGGCCAGCCTGAACTACAAAGTGAGACCCTGTCTCAAAAAGGGTGGGGACAATGACAGAGGAGCGAGTCATGGGTGACATGGGGAGGAGCATCTAACCAAAGGAAGAAGGATCCCCAGTGCTAAGAAAGAGTGGCATCGATTCCCTAATTTCAGTATATGTGCTGCCGAAGCGAGCACTCGATTCCCTAATTTCAATATTCCATTTGCAACCTTAACTTCAGTGACTATATGATACGCTGTTGGTGTTGCGCATGTGTCTCGATGTCTCCCCAAAGCCTCATGCAGTCTTTTTGGAGTTGATTGAATCTGGAATGTGTGATACTGGGTTAAGGGTGTGTGGTTACTAAACCACAACATATGAGCAATTGGTTTGGCACCATCCTGATCTTGATAGTCTGCATGGGATGAAGGGGCAGAAAGAGGCTGTCAAGGCTCCTTGTTGGTTTCCCTGTGTTTTTCCACTATGAATTGTCGCCCCTCTGCCAACCTGCCTTGCAGCCAGCCAATTATGGACTGAAACTTCTATGAATTGTAAGCCAAATAAACCTTTTCCCTTTCAACTTTGGGGATACTGGGTATTTTCTCTCAGCAACAAGAGAGAAGATAGTTGGGAAGTCACATTACTTTTTCCTGTGCTACATTCCATGAATAATGGCATATCCCTGTTCATAAGTCCATAAAATAATCAATCTAGGAAAGCAGAGAAAGGTAACTATGGGAAAATAGAACACAGATAAATAGGAAGTGTTGGTTTCAACCCGCAGTTAATGAAAAGATATTTCCTGGTGCCTACCCTATGGTATGGGTAAGGAGGTTTTCCCTGCCCTGACACTCTGGTTCTAGGGACTTCACTCTCACTCCTCTTGGGTCATGCCTGAAGGGCTAACATGTTTGGAGCTCCTGCCATCCTTCTAGATCCCATATCAGGTACCCAAGAGTTTCCTTCCCAAATGGCCCCAAGTTTTCTTGGAACCCCACATTAGTCTCCTCTCTTGATCTGGCAGACAGAGCAGCTAGAGTGCCCACCTTAGCCTCAGGGATTGGGGTGGGGGTGGGGATTAGCAGCTGTTGGGAGGTGGTGGAAGATGGATAGAGTGTGTCTCTGCAAAAGTAGGTGTCCCCACATGTCCCATGTTCCACAAGGCCTCTACAGTACGTGATGGAACCCATGATAAGAAGAGTATGACAGTAGTGTACTGAAGATTAGATCAGCATTCTTCATATTATCGCGTCAGTGGGTTATCAGAAAGAGAGAGATAAATAGAAGATAAAGAGGAAGTAAAGAGATCTTTTTCAAGTGGATGAGGGAACAAGAGATGAAGGGAGGAGGAAGAGAGAAAGGGAAGGAAAAAAAGAAAAGAACTGAAGGAGGAAATGATAAAAATAAAGCTATTGCACATGGGAAGGAGACCAAGAGTTGGAAGGAGAAAATGGGGGAGGGGGATAAAAAAAATAAGACTTCAGATATATTATGTACATGTACTAACTCCCCACAATAATTGCAATCATTGTGTACTGCAAACATGTACAAAGATTTTAAAAATTAATTTATGGGGCCGGAGATTTAGCTCAGTGGTTCCAGCACCTGCCTTGCAAGCCCAAGGTCCTGAGTTCGATCCCAGTAACCACATACAATGCTGGGCGTGGTGACTCACACTCACCAGCCATCAATACCACATACCACAGTGCCAGGCGTGGTGGCTCACGCCTGTAATCCCAGCACTCAGGAGGCAGAGGCAGGAGGATTGCTGAGCTTGAGGCTTGCCTGGGCTACATAGTGAGCTGAGGGCCAGCCTGAACTACAAAGTGAGACCCTATCTCAAAAAAAAAAAATTAATTTATGAATTCTAAACTGGACCTTGCCTTCCAAGTACATTGAAAATATTCTTGTTAGTGTAAGAGCAAAACTTATATTTTGTCTTACAAGTTGTTAGTTTGGTTTATAATTTTCAGATCTGTGTCATTTGTCTCTCCATTTGTATTCTTCCCTGGGCCTTGAATATGTTGGAAGTGGGTGGACACATCACACATTTCTATCCAAGATGGGTTATTTATTTCTCTGATAGTTACAGAGTCATCTGAATTTAATCAGTAGAGGATTGTTTATTTGCTACATACCAATTTTTCAGTCTGTCAAACAGATTGTTACGCTGTGTATCCCAGGCCAATATTTAACCTAGTGTCGATAATTCATGACAATATCAGAAGAAGGTCTATAGTTCTTGTTTTAAAAGGAAAATGAAGGTGTCAGTTTGGATTATGGTTTCTAGTGACAGCTTCTTATTTTATTTAAATTTCTAAACATTTCTTAAGTATCTTTATTAAAGGGCTTTATGAGGTTGAGTATTTAGAAAATGAATGAATTTTCTGTATTTGTTTATTTGAGAGAATATTATCAAATATTTAAACAACTTGAATTCCAAAAATATCTCAAAAATGTGCACAACTGGGCCGGAGGGTTAGCTCAGTGGTTCCGGCCCCTGCCTCGCAAGCGTAAGGACCTGAGTTCAATCCCCGGTTACCACATATAATGCTGGGCGTGGTGGCTCACGCCTGTAATCCCAGCACTTGGGAGGCAGAGACAGGAGGATTGCTGAGTTCGTGGCGGCTTGCCTGGGCACCATAGTGAGCTCAGGGCCAGCCTGAACTACAAAGCGAGACCCTGTCTCCAAAAAAAGCAAAAAAAAAAAAA
>PVIC010058233.1:0-10436 GCA_004025085.1 Thryonomys swinderianus | reverse complement strand
TTTTTTTTTTTTTTTTTTTTTTTTTTTTTTGCTTTTTGAGACAGGGTCTCGCTTTGTAGTTCAGGCTGGCCCTGAGCTCACTATGGTGCCCAGGCAAGCCGCCGCGAACTCAGCAATCCTCTTGTCTCTGCCTCCCGAGTGCTGGGATGACAGGCGTGAGCCACCACGTCCGGCATTGTGGTATGCGGTGTTGATTGCTGGTGGGAGTGTCTCCACGCCTAGCATTGTATGTGGTTACCAGGGATCGAACTCAGGTCCTTGCGCTTGCAAGGCAGGCGCCGGAACCGCTGAGCTAACCCTCCAGCCTGCAGAAGGGATTTTTAAACTTTAGTGAACAGAGGTCAATTTTAAGAGGGGTTTTTAAAATATTTGGAGCAATTATCAAACACAAATATAAATATTATAACAAGGTTTTGACATAGAATGAAATATGTAGCTATGCAAATGGAAATACTCTCATTTCAGGATTTCTTGTGAATCACTGCAGCTCTGTAGTTAACTGGCACAAAATAGGTTTTCAGTAAAGAAGAGGTGAATGAAAGAATGAATGAATGAATGAATGATCAAATAGCCACTAGAAGTCTCAGCAGTTACCCACCTTTGTTTGTATTTAGTGGTAAACTTCTTTAAAAAGTTAAATTTAAAAATCTAAGCCTTATTCATTAATCTTTTTACAAAATTTTACAGTGGGAATTAATGTTTCTCCATGGTCTATAGCAGCTTTATTATCTGACCTCTTCACAATGATTCTCCTGAATGGGAGTACATTTGACACCTATCTGAAATAAAAAGTTTTTCAAGACAAAGCTCAGAAGCTAATGTTCACAAAATAAAATGCAAGTAGCAAAGAAGCAATCTTCAACTTATTCTCATAGTAAAATCGATCATCAATTAAATCAGGCAGTGTGGACTCTACATCAGGATTATAGATGAATTAATTGGGATTTCTACCAGTCATCCAAGGTATCTACATACCAAGAGATACATGACATATTCATATTGCCTCCAGAGGACAAAAGATAGAACAAATAATATTTTCAATTTTCACTATGCTTTCAGAAAATTAAATGAGAAAGAACATACTCAGAATTTGTTATTAGGTAATAAAACTGTTTAATTATTCAGTTTCTAGAGGGAGAGCAGTTCGTAAAATTCTTCCTAAGATCTCTTCTAAGTCATTGTGAGGAAGACACTTTATTTACTTTGAGATTTTATTAAGGACAAATCTTAAGTCTCAACCCAATAATCAGACAAGCAGACACAGCCATAGGGAACTAAACTTAGTATGTCCTCCAAGACTCCTTAGTATTACTCTCCAGAAACAAATGTGAATCCTCATTATTTCTGTACCAAACTTCAGCTTTGTAACATTTCTAGTCATGAACTAGTCTTGCATTCTGCTGCATGGTAGGTAAGTTTTTAAGGTGTTCCAATGAGCAGATTAAAAGTAGATTATTTGACTAGATGGTTTACCAATTGTTAAACAAAGCCTAATTTGTAAAGCAAAATACAAGATAATTACCAGCAGAAAATATATTACTAAAGCATTTATCTAACCATTTTTACATAAACAAAACACTTTCCCAGTGGGTTCAGCTTATATGTAATTTTACCGATTTGTCGATTAAAAGTAGCACACAGAGCCCTTGGAAAAATATCTAATTTATTATTTTTGTACTTTGGCTGGTCCGTTTTCTGAAATCTAAAATGTTTGAAATTGATTTTTAAAAGATCCTTTGAGAAAAATATTTCCTATGAGAGCTACTGCAAACTTTATAAGAGATGTATTATTATGATACTTTTGTAGTTCTACATTATAGGCTTCTAAAAATATTTAGTTACTGGAAAAATTAATCACATGGATAAATATGGGGTTTAGGTGTTTTCTAGATGTTAAAGAAAACTATGTGTTATATGATTAAAGTTTTTGCCAATAAGACCTGAAATTCCAAACAAATACCAGTTTTAATAGACTGTTTCATTCTTCTTGTTCAAAATGGCGAACCTCATATTATTTCTGTTCTGTCTTCAGAAAAACATAGTCCCAGATCTACTACATCACAGAAATAATAATGTTTCTAAGTTAAAAAAGAAAGATTCTTGGGCCGGAGGGTTAGCTCAGTGGTTCTGGCTCCTGCCTCGCAAGTGCAAGGACCTGAGTTCGGTCCCCAATTACCACATACAATGCTGGGTGTGGAGACTCACGCCCACCAGCAATCAACAAGCAATCAGCACCACATATCACAGTGCGGGGCGTGGTGGCTCACGCCTGTAATCCCAGCACTCGGGAGGCAGAGGCAGGAGGATTGCTGAGTTCCAGGCTTGCCTGGGCTACATAGTGAACTCAAGGCCAGCCTGAACTATAAAGCAAGACCCTGTCTCAAAAAAAAAAAAAAAAAGAAAGATTCTTTTCACCCAAATGAGCCAGAATGGGGCAGGCAGAGACCTGTATGTCAACAGGCTAATGAGATGCCTCTTACATGTTCTGAAATTTGTGAAAATGTAGCTGAAAAATTGGGTTAAAAAGTGACAAAAGCACTCATATAGTAGCTGAATTTGGAAATGTCTTCCCACATTGAGATTATGATTCCAACGGGCAATTTTCAGAACTCTATTTTTAGTAAATTATAAAAAGACCACCAGGCCGGGCATGGTGGCTCACGCCTGTAATCCCAGCACTCGGGAGGCAGAGACAGGAGGATTGCTGAGTTCAAGGCTTGCCTGGACTACATAGTAGCTCAGAGCCAGCCTGAACTACAAAGCGAGACCCTGTCTCAAAAAAAAAAAAAAAAAAGACCACCAGGTCTTCCCATTCCTGTATGAACGCCCATCTACAATTGCACCTTCATCACTTTTCTGATGAAGAGAGAGAATATGCAATTCTGCCTCCATTTATCACCTAACAGATTCCCACATGACAGATGCAGAGACTAGTTGACTGTGCAGTGTGACTTCACCTGTTTGCTGCTCTTCAAATTTAGCTACCATGTGAATAACCTGGGATAACCTGTTGCAAACAGAGAGGGGTCCAGTTTCCCCCATCACCGCAGCCAATACCCAAACATGTGAAGGAAGCCACTTGTAGCAAACCGTCCACAAAGAATGTTCCGCTGACCACAACTATGAAAGTGAGACTCGGTGGTGTCTGGAGAATTTCCCAACGGAGGTGGACAAAACTGCTCACCTATGTTTCAAACTGTTAATCCAATTGCTGTTAATCCACATTATGTGTTTTTCTATGCAGCAAAATCTAGCTGATAGCATCACTTTTTCAAAAAATAGGAAAGAAAAAAAAGACATATCTGAGATTCAAAAAAATAGGAAAGATGAAATTCTTCACGTTAACTTTGACAGTCTTCAAGTTTTGCCCTCTCTTGGACTGTTATACATTTTTCATTTCAGAATTGGTCAAGAAATATGACATGGTTTCTAGAAATTTCATATTGCCTAATCAGGTACTACAAAGAAATGTTACCAATTCTGGAAGAAAAAAAATAAAGTAAACAAAATACTTTCTAGAAATAAACATTCTTTTAAAAATCTGCAACTGCGAAGACTTGCTGTGACATTTAATTTTGACTTTTACAAAGGAGATTCACTTGCATTATCAAAAAAATGTCTAAACTTACCATGGCAAGTGCTTTTTACCATCAGTTTTGTTCTCAACAAAGATATCTGTAGATGACATGAACTGTCTTAAATGTAAAACTTTTCATCAGAATCTTATACACTTCCAAAATCAGGCATCAGGCTGCATGTACATACAGATTCCGTTCCAAGTAAATAATTAGGATGAATCCCCTAAGAAGGAGGGTTAATGACATGAAGTACATAAACACACTGTAAACGTTTTCAAAGAATGAGAAAGAGAAGCAAATCAACTGTTTTGAATTTGGAACCTTGCTGAGGGAAAACAGACTAATCTGCTAAGAGTCCTACAATACAGCAGGTCAGGACCTAAGACCACCTCAAGTATAGTGATGTTCCTCACTGTCTGAAATGACACAGCTTTCTATCTAAGGAAGTTGTTTCCAGCAAATCAAAGAATTTATATAGGCAAAGTGTAGAGTAATCAATTGTAAATTATAAACAAGAAAAAAGGAATCATTAACTAAAGTTAAAGGGGAAAAGAGACTATAAAATCAGATTCACCAATACTCCACCTGTAAAAATTATTTCCAAAGAATGCTCAATACACTTGTTACACTATTTTTTTTTTTTTTTTTGAGACAGGGTCTCGCTTTGTAGTTCAGGCTGGCTCTGCACTCACTATGTAGACCAGGCAAACCTCGAACTCAGCAATCCTCCTGTCTCTGCCTCCCGAGTGCTGGGATTACAAGCTTGAGCCACCACGCCCGGCTTATTACACTATTTTAAAATAAATTTTTAAAATAAGAATCAGGAGTAAAAGACTTATTTTTCCTCTCCTTTTTTTTTTTTTTTTCAAGACAGGATCTCGCTTTGTAGTTCAGTGTGGCCCTGAGCTCACTGTGTAGCCCAGGCAAGCCTTGAACTCAGCAATCCTCCTGTCTCTGCCTCCCGAGTGCTGGAATGACAGGCGTGAGCCACCACGCCCAGCATTGTGCTATGTGGTATTGATTGCTGGTGGGCATGAGTCACCAAGCCCAGTATTGTTGCATGTGGTTACCAGGGATCTAACCAGGGACCTTGTGCTTGCTAGGCAGGCGCTGAAACCACTGAGCTAAATCTCCAGCCCAAGACTATTAAAACATAGACTTTAAATCTTAGACAATTTTTAAAATATGTAAAGTTGAATGTAGTACTGAATTACATGATTAAACAGATCAAATAGAGAATATTAGAATCAGTAAACAGAAAAGCAAATTAATGAAAAAATATAGAGCAGACTCAAATTCAGAAATGAGAAAGATCGCTTCTCGGCCTTTTGGCTAAGATCAAGTGTAGAAAAGAGAACAAAAATATTATAACAAAGCACAGAAATACAAATGGTTATTAGACTGTTCCATGAACAGTTATATATTAATAAATTGCATAATCTAAAAGAATTGGACAAATTCCTAGCAACAGAAAATCTGTTAAGATTGAACAATGAAAAACAATTCAGATAAAAAAATAAATAACAGATTGAATTAGCAATTAAGCATTCTTATCAAAGAGTCGAGTACCCGATAGGCTCCACTCATGAACTCCAGCAATCATTTGAAGAATTTATATCAATCCTCCTTAAATTCTTCCAAAAGATTAGCTTATGGAAAACAACTCAGAACTCATTTTTGTGAGGCCACCATTAACCTGCTTCCAAAGCCAGACAAGGACAAACCAGGAAAAGAAAGTAATAAGCCAATATCCCTGATAACTATATATACAAAAAATCTTCAAGAAATACTATCAAACCAAATCCCATAGTCCACTGAAAGGATCATACAACATAATCAAGTTGGATTTATTCCTGAAATACAATGATAGTTCAACATACAGGAATTAATCAATGTGAAATATCATGGTAATAACATGAAGGCTTAAATCACATAATTTATCAGTCAGAGAAAAACATTTGAGAATATCAAACACGTTTTCATAATGTGAACATATTATGAAAGATAATAAAGGGCATTTGGGCTGTTTCCAAGACTTAGCTATTAAAACTGAGCTGCTAGTGGCTCATGCCTGTGATATGAATCTTTTAATTCTTTTGTGTGTATACCCAGCTGGGAAATAGCAGGGTAAAATGGAATCTCTAATGCTAGTTTTTTAGGAATCTCCACACTGATCTCTACAGTGGTTGTACCAATCCACATTCTCACCAGGAGTGGAGAAAGGTTCCTTTTTCCCCAGAGTCCCACCAGCATTTGCTGTTGGTTGATTTCAATAGGAGACTGGATAAAGAAGATGTGCTTTTTTAATAAAATGGAGTATGACACAGCCATAAAGATAAATGTGAGTCACTTATACTCAAATGGATGTACCTTGAGGATATATTCATAAGTGAAATAAATAAGACACAGATGTGTAAATACCATATCATTTCTCTAGTAGAAGAAACTGAAAGTGTAAATGAGTTCCAAATTGTATGATAGGTATTGTGAAATAGGAAGAAAATGTTCAAAAGGAAAAGGGAAAGGGTGGGGTAGGGGAAAGTAAAAAAGGGAAAGACAAAATTTGATGATTAAAAAAACCTATGTGTATAACTGGGAAGGGTTGTAGGGAGGGATGGGGAATGGAAAAAATGAGAATCAAAATGTGTCAAGGACAGGTACAAATTCTCAGTGTTCATTATGACCATAATGTATATTTAAAATGTACCAATAAACTCAATTTAAAAATAATGGCCATGTATGACAAGCCCATACAATAATGACCAGTGAAAATGTGAAAACTTTTCACCTAAGATCAGGATAAGACAAGGGTATTGGCTTTTAGTGGTTGTACTATATATTTCATGAAAGTATGTTAATATTCTGTGGCACTCGTGCAAGGATAAATACAATGACAAGATAAGAGACGGGTCCAGCATTGTGTGGGAAGGTGCATCTGCCTGTGGAGACTGGTGAGAAAAGAATGATTCCAGGCCAAAAAGTTATTTATATAAGGATAATATAAATAGGAAACTCTCTGTCAATCTAAAACAAGTTTAGAAGAATCAAAGTCTTAATTGTGGGAGACAAATTTTTAAAGTTCTAGAAATACAGAAGTGGAAATAGCACTAACGACTTCAGAGCATGATAAGATACAAAAATAAAATACATAAAAACCAAAGAGAAATTATTCTATATAAAGGTCAAAATGGAATAAAGAGACAAACTAGAGACGGCAAATGGCTATTTGTTCTAACATTTTCCTAACAAATGCCTATTAGCTAGTAAGTGAAAATCAGTCAACAGAGAAATTTAAATGTCCTCTACAAAACAAAATGACAGTCGATCTCATTAGTAAATTGCTAAATGCAATTTAATTGTGAAACTCATCTTGTAACCATCTAAAAGGACCTAAGATTGTTCAATATTAAGCATGTGGGTGACCATCTGAATCCATCCAGACTCCCAACAATTATGGGGACCACCACAAATTTAATGTTTCATTAATTCCAATAACCCAGCACTCTTCACTAGAGACACTATCCATATGTATCAAAGGATATGTGTGAGAATATAATCTTTAAGGTTTTTACTTTCAAAGAGACCAGAATCCAATGATTATCATTAAAAAGTAAAGCGAACAGACCTAAAGAGGTTATTCAATGCAATTTAATACTAAAAATGTGTGCACCACAGATAGTAACTTCACCATAGATTGACCTCAAAAATATAATAATTAGGGCCGGTTAGCTCAGTGGTTCCGGCACCTGCCTTGCAAGTGCAGGGTCCTGAGTTCGATCCCCAGTGACCACATACAATGCTGGGCATGGAGACTCACGCCCACCAGCAATCAGTGCCACATACCACAGGGCTGGGCATGGTGGCTCACGCCTGTCATCCCAGCACTCGGGAGGCAGAGACAGGAGGATTGCTGAGTTCGAGGCTTGCCTGGACTACATAGTCAGCTCAGAGCTAGCCTGAACTACAAAGCGAGACCCTGTCTCAAAAAAGGGAAAAAAAAAAAAATATATATATATATATATAATAATTAGTAAATAAAGTAGTCACAAAAGAAACAACTAACATGTATCTACTTTGTATAGTTCAACTAAAAGCAAAACTAATGATATATTGCTAGCTGGTAATGCAACAGATGACAAAAGCATAATCAAAAGCAAGACAAAATCAAATCAAAGTACAGTTTGGTACTGCTCTTTGGGAGCTGATTGGCTTGTGACATTGGTGTGAGGTGCACAGAGACCCTTAAAATACCTTCAGAGTTCCACTTTTTGATCTAGAATGTATGTGTATGGTTTTTAATTTCAATAATATGTGTCATATATTGTCTTACATATGTCATAATAATTATTAAATTATATAGAGAAATGAATATGGAGGATTCAACTATACTCCTTGATGACATGCTCTTTCTTCTTTAAACATCTTGGGAAAATTCAATTATTATACATCAACACCTTTTGCCTGAAAGTAGAAAGAGGAGAAAAGAGATAATTGCTTCACTGCTATCTGCTATTGGGAAACTACATCCCACTGGGAAAACCTGGGTGTTCCATGATGCCAAGTTTTAAGTCAAGAATAATACTTAATGATTGCTTCACTTTATTCTACTTCAATCTATAACTTCCACAAGAAAAAAAAAAACATTCTGGGGGAGAGAAAAAAAACTCATGAAACATGGCTATTTAAAAATTTACAGTTAACTTGATCTCTAGTATCACAATATTCAAATAAGACCACTTACTTCAGACTATTATAGGAAGGAGAAATAAAGGACCCCCCGGCATTCTCTCATAAAAACAAAGGAACTTCATCCCAGGAAACACTAGCAAATGTCACGAGGGTGTCAACTTGTCCCAGGCACCTGAGACCAATAGGGTGGTCAGAGAGCCTGGGATAAACTGATCAGCCTGACCCAGAACTGGAAGGGCATAGGTCTTGTGGAGAAGGCATGGAAATGCAAACACAGTCGAGATTAAATTGTCTGAAGAAGAGTCTGGGGAACAAAATAAGACAAAACATTGACCGCTGACTTTTTTGAGGGATTTCATAGGTTTGCTCTTCCTTCTTTCATGTTACACGGTCATAATTAAAAATTTAAATTCAGATAAGCCCATAAAAACTTATTAAAAAGTGAGTTATAGCCAGGCATGGTGGCTCACACCTGTAATTCCAGCACTCGGGAGGCAGAGACAGGAGGATTGCTCAGTTCGAGGCTTGCCTGGGCTACATAGTGAGCTCAGGGCCAACCTGAACTACAAAGCAAGACCCTGTCTCAAAAAAAAAAAAAAAAAGAGTTATATTTCACAATTCTAGCTCGGATGGCTCAGGGACAATAGGAAATTGTATAGAGTTTATACATTGTATAATATATAAATTGTATAATGTATAATTGTATAATGTATATGTATAATTGTATAATGTATATATATATAATGTATAATTGTATAATGTATAAATGTATAAATTGTATAAATTAGAGTTTATAAATTAGAGCTGAATAATCCAAAGTTGATTGTCTGCTATGGGTCCAAAAAGACTTTTTTTAGAAAGATCATCAGTATTTCTACTTTTAAAAAATGTCTCAAATTCTTTTAGGCAGCACTGGGCCAATTATCTAAAGGCACATTTTTCCCAATGTGCCTGTCACTTTGTGGAATTACATTCAATTTTGTATAAACCATTCCCTAAATAATGAATTCTGACAAAATAATTTATTACTCACTTAAAAGCTATAAAATATTAAATATAGAATTTAAGGACAAAAATGTAATTTCTAATTTAGTTCCTTTGCATCAGATAATAGGTGAATATCCTGCTGTCCTGTGGGAAATATCTCCCTTGATCGCTTCCTTTCAGTTTACCCAGGTCAAAAAAAAAAGAAAGAAAGAAAAAGAGAAAGGAAAATTTTCTACCCTCAACCCAAAACAGCAGCAGCCAAGAGGAGTCCATGAAAGCAACAGGAAGACCACTCAGGAGATCAGTGGACCAGATCCAATGCCAAAATCATATTCACCTGATCTTCACACTCACCCAGGTACACAATGTGAGCATGGGGTGTGTGATGGTGGTTCCAGCCCTTCCTGCTGTGCTCCCACCGCGAGAATGAGAGTGTGTTCTCATGGGTAACCTTGCTGTACCAGCTGAGCAACACTGAAATAACTTACTTAATACTTTTCTTCTGTGTATTCTGATGCCCTGCCTCTCTAACACTCTAACTCCTGATATGCAACACTCTGGTTATACCACCATTTAATGAATTCACACTGGACTGTATCTCAAATGTTAATAAACTTTCAAAATAGCTGTCAGCACTAAGTCCTGTTCTATTTCCCTCTGGCCAGTGTAAAATATTTTCACTTATATCCACAGAAAGGTAAATATAGCTTGGAGCTCTATATACTTAGGTTGAAATTTCTTCTTAAATCTCCATATTTTCATTAGACTACAAAAGTTTCTGTCCATAACAAATGTGATTAATCAAAGTTAAAAAATTATTCTACAAAAGTGAGACCCTGTCTCAAAACGCAAAAAAAAAAAAAAAAAAAAAAATTTATTTTTGAATGTCTCATTTTGTTATTGTTCATAAGATAATCATTATGGCTGTATATTATTTTCTATGAATGTCCATTACTCAGATGATTCAGTTATTTAAATTACAGTTAGGACACAATGGAGTTCTTTGAATTACATTACAGTTATGGTTTAGAAGGCAATGTATATCTAACAAGTTTCATGAAGATAAAATAATCCACTTCTGGGCCAGAGGGTTAGCTCAGTGGTTCCGGCACCTGCCTCACAAGCGCCAGGTCCTGAGTTCATTCCCTGGTAACCACATATAATGCTGGGAGTGGAGACACG
>PVIC010058232.1:0-10437 GCA_004025085.1 Thryonomys swinderianus | reverse complement strand
TGAGGGGAAGGAATAAATATGATACAGAAAGAAAATAAAAGAGCATGTATAAGGGGGGAGGAGGGGGGAGTGGGTAGGGATATGGGTAAAAATGAGAATTAACTTGTGGCATATACTGGTACAAATTTCCCAATGTTATATGTGATTTTGAGATGTATATAAATTATACCAATAAAGAATTCAATTAAAAAAAAAAGAACGGGAGACATGGTCTGAAGCAATCTGAGAGGAAAGCAAGATTGGAAGTTATTTTTTTAATGTTGAAGTGAATAAAAATATTTAATGTTTGAGAAGGAAATGTGAAGATTTGAATCCATCTCTGATTTCAAAGCTTATGTCCTTTTGATTCTAGCAGCACGTTCCTAGGCTCTGGGGGCCCAGAGATGAGTAAGAACAGACCTTGCTCTCAAGAGATTTTAGAAAGAGAATGAGGAAGCGGAGCTAATGCAGGTGAGTTAGCCCATTCTCAGTACCAAAAGGGCTTTCTCTGCTCGTGATAACTTCATTCTTTCTTTAACAAATGCTCTTTGTGGGCTCTGGCAGGTGGAAGCATCCTTCAATCCTGTTCTTTAATGTCACCAAGTTTTAGAAATTTCTCCAGTGGTTCCACAAAAGCACTAAAACTTTTAGGCAAAACAGATGCCATATTCCTCAAGTCTGACTCAAAGAAAAAGGAAGAGATCGAGGCCCCTGGCCAAAGGGGTACACAGCACAGCGCTCCCTCTGCAGTCTCCCGGCGTTCACCGCACCTCAGCTCACTGTTATCAGAGTAAAACCCTAGAAAGAGAGACAGAGTTTCTGCCTCTCCCGACCTGTCCTCTTGGCTGTGTACCTCTCACATCATGGCAGGTCAGTGAGGACCTGACATTCTGGCTTTAAAGCCTTCTACTGATTTCCACACGATGACTCTTCCAATATAACAATGTTTTCACCAAAGACATATGCTTCAAGAAGAAATATTTTACGATTTCAGGCAAAGACGTCTTCATGAGCTTACTTCCGGCACAGCAGTTTCTACTCAGAGAATATCATATGGAACAAATATGAGCTGTTCGCCACATAGAGAAGAATATAAAACACATCGCCAAGCAGAGTGATGAAGCGGTTAGTAACGTTTTCTGGGAAATTTCGATGGGCACCTGTATGTCCATTAGTTTTACATTTTGATGCGATTGCATATTTTATTTATGTTTTATCCTAAATATCTTTCCTATGATATAATTTTATAAACTGTGTATTTGGAGTACAAGATAAAATAAATTGTGTATTTGGAGTGCAACAATAGCCCCAAATGTTGAAAAAAATGACTAGGAAAATAGTGCAGAAAGAAGACCGAAATTTCCAAAGAATGAGCCCCTCAAATCCTTTTCCCACCAGTCTGCTCACTCTAAGGTCCGTCTTCCTCCTTTGATAGGTAGAATAAACTTCATTATAATATCTTTTTCAGACAACTGTTTACTTTCTAATTGTTATTTCCAACATAAGTTTTTGTATAGTTCAGTTAGTAGATTTTTCTGTATGTGTGACTATTTTAGGACATCATAGATCAGAATAAATACATTAAGTTTTCTCGTTAGAATAAGGGGTTTTTCCCCTCAACTGATTCTCCATTGCACACGCGCATGCGTGCGCGCATATGCGCGCAGTAGCAAGGTATTTGGGAATGAATGTCTTTGCACAAAGGATACGAGTATTATTTGGATTAGTAATGCTCTCTGCAGAGTAAAAATTAAATCCTATGGCCCCTGTGGGGCTCGAGGGATTTGTTTGGGAACTATCTGAAGCAGGTGGAGAATTTAAGTCCTTGGCATCCAAATCGGTCTTATCTCTGTTTCTTGCAGCAAACAGGAAGCCAGCATTCTCAGCATGTTAACCACATTTGTGATCTGAGGGATCAAGGCTTGGCCTGTCACCATGAAGAGTAAAAGACCTAGAGACTTACCGAGTAAGGAACACTGAAAATCAAATAAACACAAAGGGAAGGCTGTGTATCAGGGGATTGGGTTTAACTGAGAATAATAAAAATTTCACAGTGCCAGGCAAGGTGGTTCATGCCTGTAATCCCAGCATTTGGGAGGCAGAGGCAGGAGGATTGCTGAGTTCGAGGCTTGCCTGGGCTCCATAGTGAGCTCAGGGCCAGCCTGAACTACAAAGTGAGATCCTGTCTCAAAAAAAAAAAAAAAATTCACAGTAACACTACTTAAACAAGATGACAGCTTATTTCTCTGTCTCACACCAGATCTAAACAGCAGACAATCCAGAGCTGCCACAGGAACTCTGTTCCTGAAAACCCTCAAGGTCTCACACTGTTTCTAGTTTAGAACTTCAGAACACAGCCTTGAATGTGGGAGGCCATGTCCCTTAGCCAGTATGAGCTGCCATAACTAAGTATCATAGGCTTAAACAACAGGTATTTCTCAACTAAGAATGGCCTTTCATCCTGCCAGCCTTTTTAAGGACTTACCATGTCCTGGCAGCCAGTCAGCATTCCCAAGGCTGTTGCAGAAGAGGAGGTCCAAGATCCAAGTGCCAGCTGTTTCCACTCCTAGTGAGGCTCTCTTTCTGGCTTTCAGATGTGGCTTCAGGTTATATGCTCACACTGGCCCCTTCCTAGGTGTATGTGTTGGGGGAGGGGAGGAGAGGATGGGGAGACAAGAGAGGAGAGGGGCAGGATCCAACTTCCGCTTCTTATAAGGGGAATAAGTCCACCCTCAGAATCTAATCTGATCTTCCTTAGCTCTTTTTTTTTTTTTTTGAGACAGAGTCTTGCTTAGTAGTTCAGGCTGGCCCTGAGCTTACTATGGAGCCCAGGCAAACATTCAATTCAGCAGTCCTCCTGCCTCTGCCTCCTGAGTGCTGGGATTACAGGCGTGAGCCACCACGCCTGGCTCTGTGGTATGTGGTACTAATTGTTGGTCAGTGTGAGTCACCACTCCTGGTATTATTATATGTGGTTACTGGGATCGAATCAGGAACCTTGTGCTTGGGTAGGCAGGTACTGGAACCACTGAGCTAAACCTCCAGCCCCTCATTAGCTCTTAAAGGCCTCACTTCTAAATATCATCACATTGGGAGTCAGGGCTTCAATATATGAATCTAGGAGGAACATAAACATTCAGCTCTTATCACACCTGCTTGAAAGTTAGGGACATTTTGTAGAAGATAGTGAAAGCAGGTGTTGGGAAACAGTTGGCAGTTTCTCTTACAAGATCCCCATAATTCTAAAAATGCACTATATTGGTCTTATGTGCCACTTCTGCCACTTCTGGAAACCCCCATTGCCTTGAATAAAATGAAAGTCAAGAAAATAGATGCTTAAAGTTTTTATATCCGTATGTGTTTGTTTCCTATCCTAGATCACAATAGCTGGAACAATCTTCTCGAACTAGTGCTAGCTCATAATAGGAATAGCCATTGTAAGACTTTGAATTATGGACAGAAAAACACGACTTAGATAATGCAGCATTATGAGTTTTTTCATAATGTGAGAAACATAATCTTTGCCCTTAGTTCTCCCAAAGGTTCTGATGAAGTGGGCAATGTAGTCAGAATCTGGATCATGGGTACTATGGTGTATATGGGTAATTGAATTCCTTGACTCTCTCCAGATCAAAAACTGTCTTTCATTGTTCAAGATAAGCTCCCAAACAGTGTGACAAGAAAATCTTTACTTTTATGTCACTTATTGAAACTGAGATGTATTTTAATAGTTATCATAATAGCCATCACAACTCTACACTAACAGATAGGCTTCCTACAATGACACTGCGCTTTGTATCACATCGAACACAGCCAGGTTGTCCATGGCCTTACGACAAAGGCAGTGTGCTAGTTTCATCCCTTCTGCAGTCTGGAGATCAACAGCTATGGCATTCATATGTGCACTAGTGTTGATTTAGATTCATAAGTGTCTTCGCAAAATTCACACATTATAAATTCTGCAACTTCTAAACAGGTAAGAAATTCCAGTGGGAGAAATACTGCCAATGAAAGAAAACTGGTCATCAGGCCACAGACAGGGACCACTGGACCAACACTAAAGCCAAAATCACCAGAATTCCCAAGTAAGAATGGCCTTTCCTCCTGCCAGCCCTTTAAAGGACTGACCATGTTCTGGCAGCCAGTCAGCATTCCCAAGGATGAAGACCATCTGCAGGTTTTGTTCATAGTCCTGCCTTTTCCTTTGCCCTGTGAGATAATCTGTGCAAAATTTGACATCTCTGTAGTTAGCAAAATCCATGATGCTCCAAAGATCTGTGAATTGTTCTCTGACTTTCTAATAGTTTTGCTCTGGTAATAGAGTAAAAACCACTTCAGAGCAGAATGGGTTTCCCCAGCAGTGAAACCCTTGCATTCTCCCACATTCACAATTCTTAAAAACACTTCCAAAATACAAACAGTGGCTTAATTGAGTCTTCTGGCAGAAAATTTAAAGTTAAAAGAGACAACTGGGCCTGGTGCTTTAATTAGCCCCATTTCAAATTCAACAGTTTGACCCCCAAATTCAACAGGCAAGAACCAAGTGACAGGTTTTATTTGGCTCACATGCTGCCGTTCTGCATAAACCACTGCCATGCTTTTAATTACCATGACAGTGATCTTGAGCAATGCTACCCCATCAGTTTGCAGCCCTGTTCCATCAGGACAGACAGCTGCAGACCCACACAGTACACATGGTGTTGTAAATGACACTGTCCATTTGAAAATATGGAGGACTGACAGCAATTTGACTCATCCCCAAGGTATCAAATGTCTGTAGCTATAATTCATAGTTCTTGCTCCTACTGTATCCAGATTTACAATCCACAGTTAGTTTTAAAAGTCCATAATCCTAAAGTTCTCGATGGTTTCTGACTTTGAAGGGAACACAAAGTTGGCAGGTAAAGTCACTTTTCTGGACTGCAACAGAAATAGCTGGAGGCACACTTCTGTTGCTGTGGGGTGATCATAGATTGCCACGTCCATTTCAGCTCTCTAGTGCCATGAGATAAACAATTTAAAAGGAGGAAAGAAAGATTTATCTGAGCTCACAGTTTGAGTGGGTTTAGTCGATGGTCATATGACCCCATTGTTTAAGGCTTATGGTGAGGCAAATCATTGTGGCAGAGAATATATGCAGAGGAAAACTATTCACTTTGTGGTAGATAGGAAGTAAAGAAAGAGAAGAACAAAATAGACCTTCTGAGGGCACACTCAGTAATCAAATTCTTTTTTTTTTTTTAGACAGGGTCTCAGTTTGTAGTTCAGGCTGGCCCTGAGCTCACTATGTAGCTCAGGCAAGCCTCAAACTCAGCAATCCTCCTGCCTCTGCTTCCCAAGTGTTGGGATTACAGGCATGAGTCACCATGCCCAGCACTGTGTTGTGTGGTACTGATTCCTAGTGAGCATGAGTCACCATGCCCAGTATTGTTATTTGTGCTTACCGGGAATCAAACCAGGGATTTTTGTGTTTACTAGGCAGGTGCCAGAACCACTGAGCTAAATCTCTGGCCTTTTATTTTTTTTATTGAATTCTTTATTGGTACATTATATACACAGCTTACAATCACACGCAACACTGGGGAGTTTGTACCAATATGTGACACAGGTCAATTCTCATTTTTACCCACATCCCTACCCACCCACACCCTCCCCACCCCCTTTATACATGCTCTTTTATTTTCTTTCAAAATCACATTTATTCCTTCCCCTCATTACTTTCCCACACCAAATTTCCTTTGGAAATTTCCCATTCTACAAAAACAGTCATACTTTCTAGAGCTCATTTACACCTACAGGTGCTCATATCACAGAAAAGATCCAGTATTTGCATATCTGTGATCTCTTTATTTCACTTATTAGTGTGTCCTCCAGGTGTATCCATTTGCACATAAGTGAATGAATCTTGTCATTCTTTATGGCAGAGTAATACTCCATTTTATTTAAAAAAAAAAACACGTCTTCTTTATCCACTCTCCAGCTGATGGGCATTTGGGTTGTTTCCAAGATTGAGCTATCATGAACTGAGCTGCTATGAACAACAGTGTATATCTGTCTTTCCAATGTGATTTTTTAAATTCCTTTGGGTATATTCCTAGCAGGGGGATAGCAGGGTCAAATGAGACCTCTAGTCCTAGTTTTCTGAGGAATCTCCACACAGATCTCCACAATGGTTGCACAGTCTGCAATCCCACCAACAGTGGAGAAGGGTTCTCCCCACAGCCACGCCAGCATTTATTGATTTTGTGATAGCAGCCATTCTTTGTGGAGTGAGATGGAATCTCAGTGTTGTTTTCATTTGCATCTCTTGAATGATCAGTGATGTTGAACACTTCTTCATATGCTTCTTAGCTGCTTTGACTTCTGCCTCTGAGAAGTGTCTGTTCATTTCAGATGCCCATTTTTGAATTGGATCTTTAAACTTGGGGAGACTGATTTAAGTTCCTTGTATATTGTAGATAATAGCCCTTTGTCTGACAAACAGCTAGTAAAGAGTTTTTCCCATGTTGTTGGTTGTCCTTTAGTGGTGCCAGTGATTTCTTTTGCTGTGCAGAAGCTTTTCAGTAGGATGAGATCCCATTTGTTGATTCTTTCTGCTAGTTCTTGTCCTGTAGAGGTTTTATTCATGAAGTCTTTGCCTAAGCCAATGTCTCCAAGAGTTTTACTTAACCTGTTTTCTAGCAGGTTTATTGTTTCTGTTTTAATGTTTAAGTCTCGAATCCATTGTGAATTTAGTTTTTTGCATGGTGAAAGAGATAGGTCTAGCTTTAGTTTTTGGCAGGTTAAAGCCCAGTTTTTCCAGCACCATTTGTTAAACAGGCTGTCTTTGGTCCATTAAGGATGTTTAGCTCCTTTGTCAAAGATAAGGTGGCTTAGTGTGTCCGTTGTTGTTTCTGGATCTTCTAATCTATTCCACTGGTCCTCGGGTCTGTTACTTTGCCAGTACCATACAGTTTTTATCACAGTGGCTTTAGAGTAGAGTTTTAAATTGGGGATTGTAATACCCCCTGTCATGTCATTGTTGCTTAGAACTGTTTTTGCTATTCTAGGTCTCTTGTGGTTCCAGATGAATTTTTGGATGCTTTTCTCTAGCTCTTTGAAGTATAGTGTTGGGATTCCAATTGGGATTGCATTGAATCTGTATGGTAGTTGTGGAAGTATAGCCATTTTGATGATGTTGGTTCTCCCTACCCAGGAACAAGGAACGTCTTTCCACTTTCTGATATCCTTTTCTATCTCATTTTTCAGAGTCCTATAGTCTTCAGAGTAGAGGTCTTTCACCTCCTTTGTTAGGTTGATTCCTAGATATTTCATTTTTCTGGGTGCTATTGTGAAAGGGATTGACTTCTCAATTTCTCTTTCAGTGAGTCTGTTGTTTGTGTAGACTCAATGGGCCAATTAAAAGACACAGACTAGCAGATTGGATCAAGAAGCAAGATCCTACAATTTGCTGCATACAGGAAACATACCTAATTCAGAAGGAAACCCATAGGCTGAAAATAAAGGGTTGGAAAACAATCCTCCATACCACAGGAAATGGCAAAAAAGCAGGAGTGGCTATCTTCTTTGCAGATAAAATAGATTTCAAGCCCAAACTGATTCAAAGAGATAAAGAAGGTCACTATATTCTCGTATAGGGAACTATCCAAGAGAAAGAAATAACTATCATAAATATTTATGCACCAAACTCTAATGCACCCAACTATATAAAACAAACATTAGTGGACATGAAAAGCCAGGTAACCTCAGACACAATAGTAGTAGGAGACTTCAATACTCCACTATCACAAAATGACAGATCAACTGGACAAAGAATAAATAAATACTTGAGCTAAATCAAACTTTTGAGCAAATGGACTTAATAGATGCCTACAGAATATTTCACCCTACAAAGCCAGAGTATACCTTCTTCTCAGCTGCTCATGGATCATTCTCCAAAATAGGTCACATTCTAGTTCATAGAACAGGCTTAAGTAAATGCAAAGGAATCGAAATTATCCCCTGCATACTATCAGACCATAGTGCCTTGAAACTGGAGCTGAATAGCAAAAGAAATTCCAAGATCCTCACAAACACATGGAAATTGAACAACATTCTGTTGACCAACCAATGGGCCACAAAAGAAATTAAAGAAGAAATTAAACAGTGTCTACAAATAAATGACAACCCCAGTACAACATACAGGAACTTATGGGACACAATGAAAGCAGTTCTACGAGGGAAATTCACAGCAATGGATGCCTACACTCGGAAAATAGAGCAAACTGAAATAAACAATCTAATGATGAACCTCAGACAATTAGAAAAAGAGGAGCAAGACAAACCCAAAGCTTGTACCAGGGAGGAAATTATTAGGATCAGAGCAGAAATTAATGCAATGGAGACAAAGAGAACAATACAAAGAATCAATGAATTGAAGAGTTGGTTCTTTGAAAGGATAAAAAAAAATCAACAGACCCTTAGTAACCTGTTTCTTTTAACTAGGCTCCACCTTTTATAATTTCTATCACCCACCAGTTGCCCACTAAGTTATGACCCATAAGTGGATTACTCCACTCATTAAATTGGTGCCCTCAGGATCCCATCACATCCCAAAGGTCCCATCTCTTAACACTGCTGCTTTGGGACTCAAGCCTTCATCATACAAATTTTGGGGAGATGTTTAAAATCCAAACTATGTTGGCTGTGGTGATGCATGTTTGTAATCCCATCTACTCAAGAGATGGAGGTTGGAGAATACCAAGCTTGAGAACAGCCTGGGAATTTAGCAAAACCCTGTCCAATATAAAAAAATCAGAAAGGCCAGGGGCTATAGTTCAATGGTAGAGTACTTTCCTAGCATACACAAGGCCCGGGGCTCAATCCCTGGAACAGAAGGGAAAACAAAATCCAGATTGTAACAATATCCAAGGGACAGGCCCTGGAAAATGCCAAGCAAAAGCCCTCTTGCACCTGGACTAGACGATTACAGGTTTCATCACTTTGCAGCACCTTCTCTGCTGTTTCTATTGTTGTTTTGTTTGTGTTACCACAGCTGCTGACACATCTTGCTTGCTTTTAACCATTATGAACTGAACCAAATTTTAAAAGTATTTTTGGTAGCCATAATTTTTTTTGTTAAATTAATTTGAGGAAGTAGCTTTATGTTTGACAAGATTTTTTTTTTTTAACTGAGAGGTCATGTCCCAGAGTGTTGTTTTCTTAAAAGATAACTACCAATGGGCCAGAGATTTAGCTCAGTAGTTCTGGCGCCAACCTAACAAGCACAAGATTCCTGGTTCGATCTCTGGTAACTACATACAACAGTACCGGGCATGGTGCCTCACGCCCACTGGCAATCAGTACTACATACCACAAATGCCAGGCTTGGTGGCTCAAGACTGTAATCCCAACTCTCAGGAGGCAGAGGCAGGAGGATTGCTGAGTTCAAGGCTCCCCTGGACTACATAGTGAGTTCAGGGACAGTCTGAACTACAAAGCAAGACCCTATCCCAAAACAAACAACAACAAAAAAGATAACTATCAAGATTTCAGGTACATAATGAGCAAATTATTTTCTACCTATAATTTTCAGACAAGTGAAAGGAACACCTTTAATTTGTGGGTTAGTTCCAATAGAAATTGAGGTAGAGAAGATTACATCTTCAAGCTGTCTTATTTATTTGTGTTTACAATGAGATTTCCAACCTTTTCCATCCTGGATATCTGTTTCACAACAGCTTAAATTCCTTTTAGCTACTTTTCTTCTGGCTAAACTTTCAAATTCAGTTTTTAAAAAAATTTATTTGGGGGTCGGAGGGTTAGCTCAGTGGTTCCAGTGCCTGCCTCGCAAGCGCAAGGTCCTGAGTTTGATCCCCGGTAACCACATACAATGCTGGGCGTGGTGACTCACGCCCACCAGCCATCAGTACCACATAGCACAGTGCCGGGTGTGATGGCTCACACCTGTAATCCCAGCACTCAGGAGGCAGAGACAGGAGGATTGCTGAGTTCAAAGCTTGCCTGGGCTACATAGTGAGCTCAGAGCCAGCCTGAACTACAAAGTGAGACCCTGTCTCAAGAAAAAAAAAAAATTATTTGGTAGCTTCTTCCTACATGGAATTATCGAGCCAAAGTACACTGTTCACGGGATGGAGGTCATGTTTCTGGATGAGGTGAGCAAGGGACCTAGTCTTTTCTTTCTGCTCCACCCTCCTTTAGGCTGTTATCTTCACTCATATGATCAAGACGAGTTCACCACTTTATTTCAAATATTATTGTTTAGTTGGGCACTGTACAGTTTAATTAAATTAGTTTAATTAAATTACAGTTTAATTCTGGCACTGTGGGAGGCTGAGGCAGAGTAAGTTTAAGCCTGGACTACATTGTGATTTAATGAGACTCTGCCTCAAAAAAAATTTTTTACAAAGGACTGGGGATGTAGCTCAGTACAAAGGCCCTATCTATAAAATATAGACA
>PVIC010058231.1:0-10442 GCA_004025085.1 Thryonomys swinderianus | reverse complement strand
GGACTTAGTGTTGATGCTCCAAATTCAGTATTGTTGTGGGGTATAAAAACAGTTTTCTGGGCCGGAGGGTTAGCTCAGTGGTTCCGGTGCCTGCCTCGCAAGCGCAAGGTCCTGAGTTCGATCCCTGGTAACCACATATAATGCTGGGCGTGGAGACACGCCCACCAACAATCAACACCGCATACCACAATGCCGGACGGGACGTGGTGGCTCACGCCTGTAATCCCAGCACTCGGGAGGCAGAGACAGGAGGATTGCTGAGTTCATGGTGGCTTGCCTGGGCTCCATAGTGAGCTCAGGGCCAGCCTGAACTACAAAGCGAGACCCTGTCCCTAAAAAGCAAAAAAAAAAAACAAAACAGTTTTCTCCTGTTCTTTGAATTTAAATTTCCTGAACGGTAACCAACAAAGTACTTAAGATGCCCATTACAAATGTTACATGTGGCCTTGAGCAAACGCAGTTCAGCAGATTTTGCACATTGCTCCAGGATGATTCAAATCACTGAGATGACTAAAAAATACCCTGAAGCTTTCCTGATAGAAGGTGAAGGGAACCAAGAAGTAGGGGCAATTATCTCACCATGGATTCGGAAGTCCTCCTCGAAGCATTTTCGATTCATTAGGAATTCTGGCCCTTCCGTGTAGCTGTAAAGCTCTGTCAAGAATAAAGTTTCCGGGCCGGAGGGTTAGCTCAGTGGTTCTGGCGCCTGCCTTGCAAGTGCAAGGACCTGAGTTCAATCCCCGGTAACCACATATAATGCTGGGCGTGGAGACACGCCCACCAACAACCAACACCGCATACCACAATGCCGGAGGTGGCGGCTCACGCCTGTAATCCCAGCACTCGGGAGGCAGAGACGGGAGGGTTGCTGAGTTTGCGGCGGCTTGCCTGGACTACATAGTGAGCTCAGGGCCAGCCTAACTACAAAGCAAGACCCTGTCTCCAAAGAGCAAAGAATAAAGTTTCCTCATCATCAGCTCCACATCCACTTTTTATACCAAATCTCACACGCAGCATTTACTTCCAGTCTCAACTCTTTCCCTGACTCATAGGGACTTCTGGACTACGCTCTCTGACTACCAGAGGGGTCTTACTGGGGACACGGGGAGACTGCTGACCTGCCTTCTACCTGATGAGCAGAGTGCCAGTAGTGCACACAGCCGGGCACCTCCAGTCTGAAGTGCATTCATCCACCCTGCCATGCCAGAGGCTTGCCACCGCCCTGAATACGTGTCTCTCAAGTGCCACTTTCTGAGTAGGACCTGCACAATGGGGGCTAGAGAAGCAGACTGTGCAACCTCACATCACACACCAACAGCGGCGGCAACAAAAGATGGGCACAGATGCAGGCACCTTCGCCAGTATCTCATGACCCACTGCTATGGGAGAGGCACTGCCAGGGTGATGGTGTGTCGTCAGGGAACTAACTGTAACACTCTGGGACTGGGACCTAATAAATACAGGTGACCGCAAATATGACACTTCATAAAAGTAAAGAACAACCTGAAGTTCTGAAATATGCCTGGCCTGAGTCAAATAACTAACATGTCTTTTATATATACTATTGATAGGTCTAACAGAAAAAAAAAGCCCCAAAATTTATGCTCATTCTTATTCTTCTTAAAGATTAATAAGGAAATGTGGATGGGTACGGATGTGGGTAAAAATGAGAATTAACTTGTGCCATATACTGGTACAAATTCCCCAATGTTAGGTGTGATTGTGAGATGTATATAAAATGTACCAATAAAGAATTCAATTTTAAAAAAAGGTTAATAAGGAAAAAAACTACCCTCAAAATACATGAAGCTGTATGCTCTACCTGAGAGCTCTGCAGCCCACTTGTCCGTGTCAGCATATTCAAACTCAAGGTCTGGGGACTCGGAATAGCCCTGTGGGTAAAACACAGGAAGCTGTAAGCAAACAATCATCGTGAAGTAGTTTCCAAAAGAGAAAACACAGAGACACTGTCATCTTTCTTTGATGTTTCATCACATTATGTCTCCTGGATTAGCTCAGGTCTCCGTATTAAGCCCTGTCAGAGTACCTTATATTTTGCCTTCAAAGCACTTACCAGAACTTAAAATTACACAATGGCACATTTACAGTGCTACCTTGATACTAGTTGATAATTGGTGCGCCTGGGAAGGTACCAAGTGAAAATGCAATCACAATGCATGTTGAATACCAACCATGAGAACTGAGACAACGTTTTCGAGTTAAAATGAGTACAAAGTGGTTGCGCTTCAAAGCCACTGAGAACCAAACTATGACCGTATTAGTTTAGTGTCTGTCTCTCCAGGATTCTCCAAGTTCCTTAGTAGGAACTTCCACTCAACAGTGACTCCACAACGTTTAGCACCATACATAGCTACTAAATAAACGCAGTTTCTCTTTTGTGCAGTGCATGAGCATTCCATACAGTGCTAAAAATCCAGAAACCTCACTTCCTCCTGGCTAGTGAGCTATGAACAGCTGAGGACAAAATGAATACCCAAACCCTCAGTCTTTCTGCCCTGTTTCAGATTGAACTGTTAGAGAAAGCAGAGACAGAACAGACCGGCTTGCCTCCCACATACAGGAGAGACTTAACAAAGAGAGTATTTTTACTGCTGGGGATAGGTGGTTAATGAGAACATGCCATCTTGAAAGCTTTGTACTAAGAAGACTAGAAGAAGCAAGGTTGAAGAGGCAAAGAATAAACAGGAAAACTCTTTACTTAATAAAATCTTCTTGAGGGTATGAGGACAGCTCAGTGGTAGGGTACGTGCTCTACACACAAGGTTCCAGGTTCAATCTCTCGTACTGCAATAATAATAATAGTAATAAAAGGTTTAGACATGACAGCAGATCTATTTGATTGGCCTTCCATGTGCTACATCTATGTGGGAATTAAAAGACAGAGAGAAATCAAAATGCACAATAAGAGCTCAGAGTATAGCTTGGTGCTAAGGTGTTTGCCTAGCATGCACAAGGCTATTGGTTTCATCCTAGTACCAAACACAAAATAATAATAATAAATGAATAAGTACAGTGCATGAAATGGTATTTGTCTACTTATAGCTACTTAGAGAAAACTACTTTTTAAAACAAGGGCTGGAACCCAGCAGACAGAAGAACTGACAAACTGATGCTGGTGGGTTTATCCTCACCACTTTGGTAATCATCCACACTTGAAAAATTAAGTAGTTGCTCCTAATCTCCCATCATCTCATTACATAAGGGATCCTAAAAGACAGATTTTTTTTTTCACTTGAAAAAGTAAAAAATCTGCTTCAGGGGGCCAGAGGGTTAGCTCAGTGGTTCCAGCGCCTGCCTCGCAAGCGCAAGGTCCTGAGTTCAATCCCTGGTGACCACATACAATGCTGGGCGTGGAGACTCACACCCACCGGCAATCAATAGCACATAGCACAGTGCCAGGCGTGGTGGCTCACGCCTGTCATCCCAGCACTCGGGAGGCAGAGACAGGAGGATTGCTGAGTTTGAGGCTTGCCTGGGCTACATAGTGAGCTCAGAGCCAGCCTGAACTACAAAGCAAGACCCTGTCTCAAAAAAAAAAAAAAAAATCTGCTTCAAACTTAACAGGGTAGTACATGCCTGTAATCCTAGCACTCAAGTGGCTGAGGCAGGAGGATTGCTCCGAGTTCAAGCCCAGCCTGGACTACACAATGAGAACATAGCCAACCTAAATTACATAGCAAGACCCTGTCTCAAAAAACGAAACAAAGCAAAACAAAATTTGCTTCAACTTTGTTACCTCTACCTTGGACTCAACACCATCAACAACAAAACTCTGATGTTTGAAAGGGACCGAAAAAGACAGAAACTTTTTGGTATGAGCTGAGACATCAAACTTGGATAATGAGACATTCCCTCATTAATAAGCGCCAGACGGCGGATCCGCCTGGGAGTTGTCCCAGGTGAACAAGACCGAATAGTAAGTGCTGTAGGAACGTGCTGATTAAGACGCCCTAAGACACTGCGTTGCGTCGTGTGTATCTTCATTCATGAATTCTGCAAAGGGAAGCAGTGGGAGGAATTTTAACTCTGGGTGAGGTGAATAGTCAGCTCCAGACTATGGTATCTCCGGAAGGGGAGGCACAGCTCACTCGCAAGAGAGGAGGGAATCCCGCGCCCTCCGGGTGTTTTTTTTTTCCCCCGGGTGTTTAATATGTGTATTTCTGAACTCTAATATCAGATCGGGATCAGTCACACTGGGCACACAACCACCAGGGACTGTCTGCCTGTAATCTGTGCCTACACTGGCTAAGGTCGGAGGGAGCCGGCGCGTTACCCCTGCTATTCTCGCAACCTACGCCCGCTCAGCGCTACTAGAGTACTGTAATTAGCCGTCCAGCTACTAAACGCTCGGCAGTCCCTGCCCTGCCCACAAGCTATGTGTAGTTCAACGCACACCCAGGACCACCGCCCCAAACGCTCAGGAGTTGGGGGAAGCCGTAGACCAGGGACTCTTCACCCCGGGGCCGGGCTCGCAATCAAGCCATCAGCCCGGCCCCGGGGAGCAAGCGGGCGGTCTAGAGCTCCGGCACCTTCACGCGGGCGGCTGGGCTCCGCGCTTCCCGCCCCTGACTCCGGGGGCTGTTCTTGCTGCTCCTTTCTTTGTAAGCTGACAGTTCTCAGGCCTGGCCCTGCAAGCCCTTGGAGACGCCCGGCCTGGGCCTGAAGCAGCCAGCGGCAGAGACCCCCGCCGCCGCCCGCTGGGTGCTAGCCTCGCCCCCCGAAGCTCCTGACCTCCGAGTCTTTGCGCTGATTGCGGTTGAACTCTCGGACTTTGCCCCCGGGTAGGAGCCCCGCGCCGGCCCGTGGTGCCCCAGCGGGAGGCTGCGCGGCTGCCGGCGGAGGAGGTGGCGGTGGCTGCGGTTGCTTGTTGTTCACAATCAGCGGGCCCAAACCACCGGCTACCGGCTCCATCTTGGATGCTCCACACCCCCAGTTCAATTCTCGTACAGTGTCCTAACACACCTCTCGCGTGATTTCCTGGAAGAAAAGTCTCTGGTCGCCATATTGAGTGTGGCGGCAAGTGCTGGAGGCCATCTTGGCTCACTATCACTTTCCTGATTTCTGTCGGCCAGAAATCTTTCCAAGCATGGTCATTTTTGCTTCTTCTCCTTTCTTCCTATTCCATTTTATTTTCATTTTTATCAATGAGATCTCCCTGGTTCTTCCATCCTCTAATATTCCTCACAGTCCTTTTTCAAAGTTTGATGTCTGTGCTAGTGAACAAAAGACATATAGATAGGATCTCAGTCTGAATAGATTTCACATTCGCTAGAGAAAATTAAAATAATACATTAAATTAAATAGTTTGACAGGTGCTACCGTGGATTTGAGGAACATTTAATAAATGACTGCTATGCTGCAGGACAGAATGGAGCACAAGTTTCTGTACAGATGGTACAGAACAATGCCTAGTGGGCAATAAACTATCTTAAACACACACGTAAACACACAATATAAATGGAAAGGAAGGATGGAGAGTGGACAGTTCATAGGTGTGGGAAATAGGAATAATTTGTAAAGTTTTATAGCATATAGGATAAGTGGTTGACAACTGTCACAATAGCCAATAGGATTTTTCTAACAAGGAAATTATAAATATCTGAGGTGTTAAATATGCCATTTACCTTGATCTGAGCATTGTGTAGTGTAGTGTATTCTTGTATCAAAATGCCACTGTATCCATAAATAAGTGCAATGATTATGAGTAAATGAAAATACATATTATTTATTTATTTTTAGTTTTTTGAGGCAAAGTCTCGCTTTGTAGTTCAGGCTGGCCATGAGCTCACTATGTAGCCCAGGCAAGCCTCAAACTCACAGCAATCCTCCTGCCTCTGCCTCCCCAGTGCTGGGATTACGGGCATGAGCTACCACACCCAGCATTGATATATGATTGATTTTAAATATTAAAGAAGTGCTGAGAGTGTTAAAAGTTATTTAAGAGACTTGTTAATAAGATAAGACAGACTTTTTTCAAAGGGCATCGTGGCAATAGATATAGGAACCACTATAACTAGGTTTGTTGTGGGAGAGAGATTGAACTTGACTCCTGTTTGAACAAGTGATTAGACAACCAAGTGAGAGTAGAAATTACTAAGAGGCAAACATCAAGGATAAAAGTGTTCTGTTTAAACTGACTCAAGGATTTATTGCAAAGTCACACAGGAGTACCAAAATACTATGTCCTGCTGGTCAAATACAAAAAGCAGAGGATTGCCAAACTGACTTAGAATTTTTGCTTAAACTGAATTCAGTAAGGACAGAGGAAACCCAGGGTCAGGCCTAGTGAAGCAGAGGACTCAGAGGACCTTATCAAAATTACGTTTCTTGTCTTTTTTGTACATGTTTGGAGTACACAATGCTCACATTCTTTGTGAAAAGTTGGTACACACCGGGCATGGTGGCTCACGCCTGTAATCCCAGCACTCGGGAGGCAGAGACAGGAGGATTGCTGAGTTCGAGGTTTGCCTGGGCTACATAGTGAGCTCAGGGCCAGCCTGAACTGCAAAGCAAAACCCTGTCTCAAAAAAAAAAAAAGTTGGTACACAACACATCTTAATTCTTTTATTTATCTCCCTTTTCTCCTCCTTTCCCCTCCCCTCCATCTCTTAATTCCCTTCTCACTATCAAGCAATCTTTCTAATTAACTCCTTTATTTTACTCTTTATATATTTGATATAAGAAAGACCATTCAATATTTAAGTTTGTGTGTCTGATTACTTTTACCTAACATTTTGGTCTCAAGATTCATCCATTTTTCTACAAATGACTCAGATTTAACCTTTGTGGCACAGTAGTACTCCATTGTGTATAAATTCCACATTTTCTTTATCTCATTCATCTATCAATTACCATACAGGTCAATTTTATAAATTGTACTGCTATAAACATGAGTATGCAGTTATCACTGTAATATATCTTTAACCCTTTCAGGAAGATACCTAGATGGAAAATAGCTGGTAGAAATAGGATTTTAGTTATTTGGGGAATCTTCATATTGATTTGCATAGTGACTGTATTAGTCTAAATACCCAGAAACAATGTAGAAGGGTTTCTTTTTCTCTCTGCAGCTTGGCTAACATTAGTTGTTATCTGATTTCTTGATAGGAATTCTTTCTGGAGTAAGGTAGAATCTCAGTTTTGTTTTACTTTGCATTTCTGTAATGGCCAGAGATGTTGAACATTTTTTAGCGTATTTATTAGCCATTTGTATTTCTTCTGAGAAAAGTCTATTCATTTCAGTAGCCCATTTTTTGACTGGGTCTTTTATTTGGAGGGAGGCCTCATTTTTTTTAGTTCTTTACACATTCTAGATTTTAGTCCTCTGTCGAAGGAATAGCTGGCAAAAATATTTTCTCATTCTGTAAGTTATCTCTTCACTTTGTTGGTTATTTCCTTTGCTTTGCAGAAGCTTTTAATTTGATGTGATCTCATGTCTTGATCCTTAGTTTTATCTCTTGTATGATTGAAATTCAGTAATTCCTTACCTAAGTCTATATTTTCAAGAGTTTTACATATTTTATCTTCCAGCATATTGTGTGTCTGTTTTAATATTTAGATCTTTGATCCATTTTGATTTTAGTTTCATGAATTATGAAAGATATGGGCCTATGTTTTTAATTTTTTTGCTAGTACCAAGACTCAAACTCAGGACCTGGCACTGAACAGGCAGACAGCAGCCCCACTAAGCTATATCCCCACACTCTAAGATATGTTCCTTCTTTACCTATTTTCTTCAGAGATTTTTTTTTTTTTAAATCACGAATGGATGTTGGGTTTTGGCAAAGGCTTTTCTGGATCATTTGAGATGGTAGTGTGATTTCTGTTCTTGCTTCCATTTATATGATGTATTACATTTATTGATTTGCACATGTTGAACCATCCTGGTATTCATGGAATAAATCTTACTTGGTCATGATGTATGATCTTTTTGATGATTTATTGCATCTTGTTTGCCAGCATCCATGAGAATTTTTATGTAAAATCTTGGTCTATGGTTTCCTTTTCTGGCTAGAACCTTATCTTATTTTGGAATCAGGGTTATTAGCTCCTGGGATTGATTCTGGAAATACTTTTCTCCTTTCAATTTCATTAAAGTTTGGTGTTATGTCTTTCCTAGAGTTCTATAGAATTTGGGAGTAAATCCACTAGGACCAGAACTTTGGGGATAGTTTTAAAAAATTATTTGTCCAATCTCATTTCCTGATATTAGAAAATTCAGGGTTTTAATTTGTTCTTTGTTTAGCTTTGGTAGTTCATATGTATGTAGGAATCTATCCATTTCTTCCAAATTCTCCATTTTATTAGATTATAAGTTCTCAACAAAGTTAATAATTTCTTTTTTTTTTTTTTTTTTTTGAGACAGGGTCTCACTTTGTAGTTCAGGCTGGCCCTGAGCTCACTAGGGAGCCCAGGCAAACCTCGAACTCAGCAATCCTCCTGTCTCTGCCTCCCGAGTGCTGGGATTACAGGTGTGAGCCACCACACCTGGCTCTTTTTTTCATTTTGAGACAGGGTCTCACTTTATAGTTCAGGCTGTCCCTGAGCTCACTATAGTGCCCAGGCAAACCTCGAACTCAGCAATCCTTCTGCCTCTGCCTCTGCCTCTGCCTCCCAAGTGCTGGGATTACAGGCGTGAGCCACCATGCTCAGCACTGTGCTATGTGGCATTGATTGCTGGTGGGCATGAGTCACCACGCTCAGCATTGTATGTGGTTACCGATTGAACTCAGGATCTTGCGCTTGCAAGGCAGGCACTGGAACTGCTGAGCCAAATTTCCGGCCCCAAAATTAATAATTTTTTGACTTTTTGATAGGTCTGGCCAGTACCGAACAAAGCCAATATGGAGTTCCCACCAAAGATTGTCCTTCTCCTTTCCGTAAGGCCCCACATCTTCTCACAACCCCTTTATGTCCCCATTCTGTCATACATGAACCCACCAGTTAGAAAGTTACATGGTGCTCTCCCACCCCTGACTACTATTCCCTGCACTCAGTCTATATATAACTGCTGCCTGCTTTGTCCTGCTGCTCCTCTATCTTTAGAGCAGTCCAGCAGGTACCTCTGCCCAATAAAGCCCTGCCACAGACATCCGAGTCTCGGCCCGTTTTATTTTACTTTTTTATTTTCTTTGAGACTAGGTCTCACTTTGAAGTTCAGGCTGGCCCCGAACTCACTATGTAGCCCAGGCTAGCCTCAAACTCACAGCAATCCTCTCGCCTCTGCCTCCCGAGTGCTGGGATTATAGGTGTGAGCCACCACACCTGGCAAGATTGCAGTTTTGAAATCCAGCAAGTCTCGATTTTCTCCATCTAGCCTTAAGGTTTGTGCAGCCCTTTTGTTTACCAGAGGCTGTGGCAGTGTCTACACTGAGAAGTGCCCTTGCTCATGTCGGTGGTGGGTAGAATAGGTGATCACTGTCAGGCCCAGCTATTTCTTTTCTTTTTCTTTTTTTTTCTTTTTGAGACAGGGTCTCACTATGTAGTTCAAACTGTCCCTAAACTCACTATATAGCAAAGGCTGGCCTCATACTTGTAGTGATCCTCCTGCCTCAGCCTCCCTAGTGCTGGGATTACAGTTGTGTACCACCAGGCACTCCAGACCCAGCTATTTCTGAGCTCAACTCAAGACGAGTCTGGCTTCTTACCTGGAGGAGTAGGGCACAGCACCCTTTGTGGCCTGTGTTTAAATTTCTCAGGGTCTCTTTCTAGCCTGCTCCGTGGCAGTGGCTATCTTTCACCCAGTCAGCGTGGGAGGGTAACACTGGGAGGCCTGAAGTGAAGTTAGTTTTTACTTGTTCTGCGTTCCAGATTTATGTAATCAACCCTTTTCTAAAACGGCACCTGAGCAAGCATTGTCTGACAATATAGTGAGGACCCATGCTTGAATCCTTTACTGGCTATTGTTTGCTGTGTCAAAGTAGTTCTGTTAGAGAAAAACCTTTGTGCTGTTTTTTTGCACTTTGACATGGGCTCTGCTGACATTTCTTCCTGGATTTTCAGGTCCTGGGCACTTTCCTTGCTTCTGGGGAGCCAGGCTCCCCTCCCTGTAAGCTTCAAGAGCCAAGAAAAGAGTCCAAAGTATTTCCTTCTTTTCTCTGCTTTGTGGATCATCGTGCCAACTTCTCTGTCGCTTCTAATTTTTCCTGCCAGTGGCTTCCTGATTCCTGGTGATCTGCCTGTCATTTTTGCTTCACCAAGTTGTTATTTTCTAGGGTATGGATTCCAGATCTCGGAGAGGCTGAATTTTCCTCTGAATCACCACCCCACCATTTCCTTTGCCTCGCTAAACTTTTGGTCAAAGGAGAGTCTTTGCCAGTTTCCCCTCCTGTTCAAGGTAAGAAGAGACCTTTCTTTTAGACTATGTAAGCCATTTCTTAGTCCCCTTTGCTCCTTAGGGACCATGGATGATTTGTTCAGGC
>PVIC010058230.1:0-10437 GCA_004025085.1 Thryonomys swinderianus | reverse complement strand
GAGGGGAAGGAATAAATATGATTTGGAAATAAAATAAAAAGAGCATGTATATATGGGGTGGGGAGGTATGGGTGGGTAGGGATATGGTAAAAATGAGAATTAAGTTGTGTCATATACTGGTACAAAGTCCCCAATGTTATATGTGATTGTGTGATGTATATAAATTGTACCAATAAAGAATTCAGTTAAAAAAAAAAAACCATGAAAATTCCCTGCACAGTTCATGGAGAGCTCCAAAATGAAAGTAAAAGTTGTAGCTGACTTTTCTCTCTTTTCACATATTTTTTTTCACTTACAGAATAATTATTTCTCTTTTAGCTTTTTTAAAGAAAATGCCGTATTTTCTGTAGAACCTCTGTGCTGTCTTGTAATTCTCTCTGTACTCACTACCCATAGTGCACATAATGTCTATACCATCACACACAAATACAAAAGTGTGATTCCAATGAATCTTGGTTTGTATTATACTAAGCATATTTGCAAAACATCTTATAGCTTGCCACGCACTATTTTTGGCATGGGTTACATTTGAGGCAATGGTCTTGCACTTGTTCATTGATATTTCTTTGCTTTGGTTCCCCACTCAGAGAATTTTTATTTATAATTCTGAACTCAACACTGAATTCAAATTGTCATGAACAACAGTGATCTCATTTAATAGGTACTTCATCAGTAACCATTTATTTGATTCCTTTGGTGACTCTTTCCTCTGTGATCTATACAGTCATTCTCACATAACCTTCTAGAAAAAGTTTCCAGGGATATTAGCTGGTCAATTCAGGTAGAGTGGTAAAATAAGTATTCTGATTAGGTTGAGGCAGGTGAAAAGTGAACTTTTAATAATAATTTTAAGCATCATTAATAGGGATTATTCTATTTCACAGCCCTTGACTTTAAGTTTTGAACTATCATTCATGATGACTATGATCAATGATATTCCGAGTACACAAACGAATGGATCATTTCTAAAGTGAAAGAGATCCGAGTCATTCTAAAGCAAACAGGAAACCTAAATTATTCAAACAGCATTTCCTTAAACTGCAACATGTATCAAGTGCACAATAAAGCTGAGCTGTTACCAGTGAGGTTATTAATCCTGCTCCAAGTATTAACTTGATATATTAACTGTTACCAGCCATGTATCTAACTTGTAAATGAATTTTTGGCATAGTAACAGTGCCAAACAACACTTCAGGTCAAAGTAATTGTATTGTCATTTGGAAATTTAAAAGCCACCATATATAAAAGACTCTATCCAATATTCTCTCTTTATAGAAAGAGTAAGATGAACCAAAGGTTCTGCTAATAAAAGGAAATACCACATAAATTAAATGTTTATTTCAAAATCTTCACTGTTAATAACAAAATCACTCTGGGAGCCGGGCGTGGTGGCTCATGCCTGTAATCCCAGCACTAGGGAGGCAGAGACAGGAGGATTGCTGAATCCGAGGCTTGCCTGGACTACATAGTGAGCTCAGGGCCAGCCTGAACTACAAAGCGAGACCCTGTCTCAAAAAAAAAAAAATCACTCTGGATGGAGACAGAATTTAAAATGGAAGTGCTTATTTCATTTAAAAAAACAGAGGAAGAGGAGAGGGAGAAACAGAGAGGAAATTATGTAAAATATATTTGTTAAATATTTGCTTTAGTTTATGTCCTCTTGAGTCACAATAGTAGAAAGCATTATAATAATTATGCCTTTTCATAGATAAAAGTTTAATAAATTGAAAAGGGATTTTAGAAAGAGATTTAAGAGCTTTTAAGGCAAGTCATTTTCCAAATTATCTTGAAATCAGTTTTCTCTGCGTTTTTGTTTAAATAGTGAGAAACAGCAGAAATGGTAGAGTCTAGTACTTTATAAGGAAAACAACTTGCTAATATTTGCTGTTCATTTAATCTGTATAATTTATAGAACTGAAACTTTAAATAAAAACACAGAAGGATTCTGACCTGAGCATTAATAACAGAGTGAAGTAGTAGTAGCTTTGCCAGGAAAGACACAATACTAAATGGAAACACAGAACTAGGAAGAGGTCAAAATGGATCTGGACCACAGTATACTAGTAGACTTGGCTAAATTCAGTAAGACAGAAAAAATTAACTAAAAGAATAGAAAGACATATATTTAATAGAGCTAACACAGTGACAGTAATAAAATGATACATGCTGTTTTCAAATACACTTCATGTAGTCTTTAAGGAAAGGGAGGTGTCCATACCATCATGATTCTAGTTATTCTAAAATGCAAGGAATGATATTGGAAGTTTTAAGGAAATAGTAATTTTACATGCAGAAAAATGAATGTTATGTTTTCTTTCTTTGGTTGCAACTCTTATTTTTAATCCACTCAGACAATGCATAAGTTTCAGGGAATTGAAATGATAGAAAATGATAGCCTGGCTGCTCAGATTTTTTCTCATCCTCTTGATTGATATCAAGAAAAATTTGTCCCCTTGGATACATTAAGAATTAATGATTACACCACACCTTTCCAGGGATAGTCCTTTTTATTTTTTCTTTATTTTTCAGGGCTTTCTACAACCAAATACTTTATCTCTTGTGTGAATTGAATGCTCCTCATTTTCTTCATGCAATAGTATTAGTAAAAATCATTGAAATAAAAAATCCTTACTTTTAATTTAAGGAATAAGGAAATATCAGTTTTCATTATGTACCAGACGTAGTCAAGATTTACATTATCATGAACAATTTAACCTATCCTATCCTCAAACCACTTCACTATAATGTACGCTGGTCCCATACTCTGTTTCATCAACCACCCATCATAGCCCCTATAGATTTTTCTAGGATGTTTGTGTATGTAGTAATGAAAGTGGCAAAGCAAGCTTTTAGCTATTACATGTAATTGGAACAATTTTAAGTGGAAAAGACCTCATATTTGGAGAGAAAAATGAGGCCAATTTAGAAGGAAAATCAAATAATTGATCAAAACTGATGGGGATCCTGAAGCTATTAAGTAGAGTCTAAGGGAAGCAAGAATGTAATACCAACAGGCCTTGAGACTAAGGAAAAGAGAAAGATCTTAATATATGCAAAACATATTCAGAGCTTATTTTTCTCATACATACACTCATTTTACCCCTTCAACTTTATATAAAGTCATCCACTTACAAATGGATACAACAAATGCTATAACATCAATGTTTTAAAGGAAAATATTTTAAATATTATGCTTACAACTTGTGGCGGTTATAAATCTGAATTTTGGAAAGATACAATAGGGAATACTTGATTCTTTTCCATCATGAGAGGGATGACCCAGCTGGGAGCTCAAAGCCTGGGATTAAGTGACAGCAGGTGCTATTACTATTTGTGGCCTTTGCATGTGGGCTCATCATATCACTTTGAGTGTACCATATCCTTCTGACTCAATTACTCCAATGTCTTCCTTGAGGACCCGAGAACATAGAGACTAGTGCTTCCAAAAGAAGTATTGTGCTCCCTTATAGCTTGGCTTGCTTATGTCATGCAAGCCTCAATGTAACTGAACTTACATAGAGACCCAAAGATCCAATAATGAAGATTCTAATGGGAAAGAAAAAAGCAACATCACCCTTTATGGCATAGCCTTGAAAATCAAGCAGCATCAATTCTATGTTTTTTTGTTTTTGTTTTTGTTTTGTTTTGTTTTGTATGGTTTTGTTTTGTTTTGTTCTCTAGTGAGGCACACACTCACTTTGATTAAATGGAGAAGGAATTCTCTGTACTGAAGAGGGAATTTCAGTGTTCTAGAAGGATGCGTTCTAGACCAGTGGTGGTGAACTATGGCACCAGTGAAGTACTGGGATGTTTCTATCGTTGAAAGCTCCAAAAGGTTCACTATCACTGTTAGACAGTAATGAGGAACACTATTACAACAATTTTGTTTGGTTTTCTTTTATTTTTAGACAAGGTCTGTCTATGTATTTCAGACTGTCCTTGAATTCACTATGGGAAGCAAGCTGGCCTCAGATTCATGACAATTCTCCTGCCTCAGTTTCCCAAGTGCTGGCCTTAAAGGCATGCTCCACCAGGCCCAGTTTACAGTTATTTTTGAAAAGTACAGCAAAAGGTTCAAGATGGCTGAATAACTTGCTGAAAATGAACAGTAACTGATAAAATCAGTGTCAGCTTTTCGAATGTAAGACATTTTTCACCCCTAAATAACTCTTCAAACTGAGACAAAAATTAGATGAAATTATATCAAGGCCATGTAAAGTGGATAGGGAACTGGATACAGTGTCAATATTTCTGAGCTCCAACCTTTGAAACTATTTGTAGTACAAGCCTTTCTTTGCTGCCTCTTTACTAAATATTTGTATCATGACTACCTTTCAACCTATGGAAGCCAAGAAGCAAAGAAAGAAGGGAGGAGTCAGGGTTAAGAATACTTTTCCAAGTCAAACCCTCATTGACCCTTTAAGCAACCTTCATCATCTAACAGCATGTCCATGTACCAAACTTCTCTATGGAAAAACTCACCGATAAATGTAGCATTCCCATAATCCAACCACCTTCCAAACTCATGAGACTTTTGGGGAATATTTTAGATCTAAACCATGACCTGGGCTTTTTAAACAATTGTGGATTGCCATGGCACTCTTCAGTGTTACAGCAAAATTGCCATTACCAATCTCAAAAAGTGACATTTGTGTTGTAGAATGTAATGATATCTGGTGGGATTACTAAGGAGTAGACACAAGTTTTCCACGAATATATTTTATCATTTTAAAATCAGTCTTTTATCTGGTATATTGCTCATTTCTCAGCACTCTGGATGCTAGAGGTTTTTCCTGAAGTCACTGTCATCACTGAGGACATACGTCTTCAGAGAAACTGAGAGCAAGAGTTCTCTCCTCTGAGGGTTTTCATGTTTCTGTGGGGGGAAAAGTGAGCTTTCAATGACAGTAGTATTCAAGAACATTACCAAGGCTTTTCCAGCACAATACCTAAGCAGAAAGCTTGCTCCTCCCACAGTACCATCTTGGATCAATTAGTCAACTGAAGCATGGTGTTTCCTGTGTACCTATGGTGTGTTTACTAATGACTAGATATTTCAGAAGTGAAAAAAAGAACTCAGTGGAAAAAAAGAACAATTTCTTACTGGAGTCAACTTTTCACACCTTTCTTATAAAAATTGGAGCCCACTAAATTTTCTGTCCTTAAAAGCAAAACAACTTATTTCACCCTTCACAATCAGAGGACTTATATAATCTTCCTATCATAAGAAGATGCTTCATTAGGAAGCATTGATATGAAGAAAGGATATTCCAAATATTAACTATATTCTTCTGAGACCTTTTTTTCTATGTCCTTTTGCCCCATACTTATATTTTCCAGCCAAATCTTTTTTTTTTTCCAGGACACAGCTGTTCTTTTCAGGCAACCAATATTCTTCTGTCTTAATAATTACAGCAGGGACAGCAGTATTCAATCTAGACTGATATGCAATAGTTGCCAGAAGGATAAAAACTAACAGGCATACCAAGGTCTTAACCTTTTACAAAATTCAGACACAGTGAAACATAGTGGAGAAATTATGTATTTGGAAATCAGCTTGAACTTTGTAGCTGACTAACCTTAGCAAATTCCTGTCTTACTGAACTTTAATTCCTCCTTCATTAAGTGTTTTAAAGATACACTTCATAAAATTATTGCAATTTTTCTCTTAGGAAAAATGTATAAAATTAATATGAAATGACTTCAGATTATGTGTGTAACGTTCATTTAGCAATTTTCTTAAAAGTGGGAATTTCTTATTCTCTATCCAAGTGTGTATGGGACAGGGCCACAGTCACAGGTCTCTGCTTAGAAGCCAGCTGTTAATCCCAGCTGTTAGCCCCAGGATACCCCTCACTTTAACCTCTCTTAGGACTCAGGTTCTGAGCAGCTTGTCACAGCTCTGCCTACCTCCACAGTGTATGTCACATGCAATGGTGTTCAAAAAATATTTCTAGAATAAATGATTAAATGAAATGCCAGTTAAAAATAAATTCAACTGTTTCTACATTTGGATCTATATTCAAAAGTTAGAAGACCATAAATATGGTGCAAATTTTGTTTTATATGGAGTAGAGTTGAACATCTAAAATAAAGTGTGGAAATTACCTAAAGATTTCAGTTACCTATGCTTTTCCGGTGAGCTAAGATCACGCCATTTACATTATAAACACCTTTCCTCTGAGAATCCATAGCGAACTGTTGACTTTTATTAGGGACAGACTTATTTGCATCAGGAGACAAAATAATATATTAGCCATAGTTTTCTTTGCTCAATTTCCATAAGATTCAGTTCATCACAATTTCTCTAAAATTTGTTTGTTTTTTTAGAGTCATACTCAGTTATATCTCCATATATATTAAAAACAATGGAAGTTTTAGACACTAGGTACATATGAGACACTTTACGACATGAGTCAAGTATATAATAAGATATGGCAAGAAAACTTCTAGAAACATTTTTTACCATTTAACCAGAAAACCTTTAGATCAAATAGAAAGCTAACATTTAGTTTTTAAATGACAGAGATAGAGAAATGGAAGTGTGACTTATTTCTAGTAATAGGCTTGTGGTTTTTTTCCCTTTCTTCCAATTCAGCAGGTCCTATCATATTTGTTTGAATTCATAAGTACTGTGAATTCACTGGTTTTGGAGACCAGAAGCTGTTAAATTTTAAAGCCTCTCCCCCAGCAGTTAAATTCAATTAGTATAAAAAACACACAGAGACATGGAACTGTTAGGCTGCATTATGCTTTAGTATAATTTATTCCTTGAAATGTATAAAATTAAAAATTGCATTATTTGAGGGAGAAGAGCATATACTGTACACCATGAGCTAAGGTTAATTCAGCATGATCCTTAAAGTTTCAAAATCACATTGGAGGAGTATGTATACTTCGGTTGTTCGTGTGTGCTGTTAACTCTCATGCTATTATGAGAAAACAGATTAGGCAGAAGGTCTTGAATATGGGACAGAAGATAAGCATTTTAGGTAAAGGGTAAATTACTATGAAGTTATTGAACTCCTTTCTTTCCCTATTTGTGTTGGGGAGATTTTGCCTTTCGGTGAGTTCTATTTTTAAAAGTGTACTTATAATACAGTTTGAACTTTTGCTTGTAAATTTTTTATAAAGAACCATAATTGGCTTTAAAAATCCAACAATTTAAGTCTACAGTTCTTTTGAAGAGAGGCTCAAACTTTGTTTGATTTAGTCAATGTCATTGCTTAATAGAAAATGTCACTCCTTTTCCCTTGCACAATTTTATAGCATGAGATTCTTTTCGATTAAATGTGTCCTCATCTGTAATTACTAGTGTATAATGACAGATGATTTTCTCACTTTATTTGCATAAACAAAATGGTATGGCTGGCATCACACATTTAGTAGCCATTCATAAAAGTGCAGAAAGTGAAATAATTTGGGGTACTGTCATCTCCAGTTTCCTGTACCTGTTTTCCAGACTGATTACAAAAGGAAAAAGAAAGGTAAAAGTGCTTTTTCCAAAAGGGACCCGAATGTGTGCCCTGGAAGGTAGTCTTAGGTTTTAATTAAATCATATAGATGGTGCCCATCAAAATGCAAAGGGGAAAGAAAGAAAGGAGCAAAGTGATGACGGATGCTCATTTTAAAAAGCACTGGCAATGACCTCTGGTACTACCACTATGTTTATTAATATCCCACTGTACCTGCTGTAGGAGTCAGCTAGAGTCATAAGCAGATGGAAGATGTGTAAAAGAAAGCAAGAAATGCACGCTGTGTATGTTACTGGTTCTTATTTGAAGGGTAACACAGGAAAGGCCAAATTTGAACTGAGCGGGCAGGTCAGTAAACAGAACTGAGAGTGCACAGTAAGGATAGCATGGCAAGTCAACTCCTCTGTAGGGCACGATGCATAAGCTCAGGGGATTTGTCCCAACAACAACAGCAACAACAAAATTTAGGCATGTTTTCGAGCCTGATCTTAGAGCTAAATAAGTTGATACATTTCCCTCTTTCCCTGTGGAATTCCTCCCACTGTGTTAAAAGACAACCACACAAGATGGGGCTGAAATCCAGCCGGCATGCTAGCCTCTTGCTGCAGGGCTGCTTGTAGTTCTCACACTGAGTTAAAGAGGCTTATGTATGAAATTCATGAGGGAGCCTTCTGGAGTTTGCCCCTTCACCTTTCAGTATAAAAGCAAATCATGCCTGTCTAGACTGAAGAACGCCACATAAAACTATGTAAGAGAACATTCCCACCACCATGTGAAAGTTTTATGAGGAATATTTGAGTTATGAAGAAATGAGCTCTATTTAGGGCATCCAAATGTTATAAGGAGAAAACTGCATCTGCCCCAGGGAAAGACTTCAGTTACATCTCATGTGGTATTTCTTATTTTACCACATTTTTGTGGAAACAAGACCTTGCAAACTCAAGTTCTCTCCTTTGCTCCTACTCAGTATTTTCCACAACAGTGAATAGAGACTTTTACTAGACTTTCTTTTTGGTTTATTTTTATCTTTATTTAAACATGTATTTTTAGTACACAGCTTAGGGATCCATGATATGTATAACATATAAAGTTATCATAGGTCTCTAAACTTACAAATTATTTTTCTTTAGCTTTCTCTTCCTAACTATAAACAAACAACAAACAAACAAACAAACAAATAAATAAATAAAACCAACTAAAGAGGTAAGGCTGTTAGATGTGAGAATCACATCGAGCATTAAGGTATCAGTTATAAGATATGCGAACTGTGTTAAAACATGTGGTTAATGCACAAACAAAAAAATATTATTACAGCAAGATACACTGCCATTCATGCCCCTCAAAATACTCCAACTCATTTTCAACACTCAGCCCATTGTTCTTGTCACTTGCTGAAGTGGTTCTCTAAGTGCCTTTCACAACACTGATATGGCTGCCCATGTCCTGAACTGATGCAAAACATTTGCTCTTCATGAACATTTTGACTTCAGGGAAGAGCTATAACTTGCAAGGTGCCATTTTCAGTGAATAATATGGGTAGGACACCTCTTGATGTTTCTAAGAGCTTGCCTTTCTGTTGCTTGGTGCTTAGCAATACATTCACCTTTCTTTTTTTGAGACAGGGTCTCACTTTGTAGTTCAGGCTGACCCTGAGCTCACTATGTAGCCCAGGCAAGCTTTGAACTCAGCAATCCTCCTGTCTCTGCCTCCTGAGTGCTGGGATTACAGGCATGAGCCACCACCCCCGGGATTATTCACCATATTTTTGATAGCACCTCATAAACATGTCACAAAAGATGGACTTCCAGAATTGCTTTCAAAAGTAGCAAGAATGATAGAATAGTGTTGTTTTTCGAAGAGAATATTTTGAGAGGGGATTAATGGCAATAGCTTTTATTGTAATATATTTTAAAAATTAAAATATGATTGTGGTCATACTTCACATATGTGAGATATATGCATATCTTAGAGAGTTGTAAGGTATATTCATGAAGGATATACATTATAATATATATATTCTAACCTATTCATATTGGATGCACATGCAATATACCTGCTACATATACACAAACTTCTCTGAAGTGTCTTACATGAAAACAGAACACAGAATAAAGCCTACCCCTTTTTTAGGGAAATTTAAAAGTTTATCTGAGAATGTCTATAAAGAATTAAATTGAGCCGGGCGTGGTGGCTCATGCCTGTAATCCCAGCACTCGGGAGGCAGAGACAGGAGGATTGCTGAGTTCCAGGCTTGCCTGGGCTACATAGTGAACTCAGGGCCAGCCTGAACTACAAAGTGAGACCCTGTCTCAAAAAAATTTTTAAAAATTAAAAAAAGAATTAAATTGAGACTTATACAAGTCAGTATGGATTACTATAGTAATTATTAGAATTGTATGTGTTTTTTGTAAATTACTTTAACTTCCTCATACAAACATGGAAATAGAAATATTCTCCTTTTCTATTTCACAATATCCATCATACATTCTAGAACTCATTAACATCTTCAGTTGCTCATACCAGCAAGAAGATACAGTATTTACACATCTGTGACCTATTTATTTCATTATGAGTACGTCCTCAAGTTATGTACATTTGAGTATAAATGACTCAAACTTATCCTTCTTTATGGCAGAGGTATATAAAATGTACCAATAAAGAGATCTATAAAATGTACCAATAAATATGATTCTGAAAGAAATAAAAAAGCATATATATAAGGGGTGGGGGTTGTGGGTGGGTAGGGATATGGGTAAAAATGAGAATTAACTTGTGTCATATTCTGGTACTGTGTGTGACTGTGAGCTGTATATAAAATGTACCAATAAAGGAACCCTTCTCCATTGTTGGTGGGATTGTAGACTTGTGCAACCATTGTGGAGATCTGTGTGGAGATTTCTCAGAAAACTAGGACTAGGGGTCCCATTTGACCCTGCTATCCCCTTGCTAGGAATATACCCAA
>PVIC010058229.1:0-10429 GCA_004025085.1 Thryonomys swinderianus | reverse complement strand
TTTTTTTTTTTTTTTTTTTTTTTGCATGTGTGTGGTCAGGAATTGAACTCAGGCCCTTCTGTTTCAAAAATAAACCCAGTACCACTTGAGCTAAATCCCCAGCTAAAGCAGTGTTTTTTGAGGGATACCTTGACAAAGAAGATAGAAACACAAACATGGCCCAACTGGTTACTCATGGTTTAGAGAGAGGTGGAGGAGCTCTGGCTGGTTCTCCAGCTGAGAAGACTTTCCACTGTCATCTGAAGGTATCCAGTTCCACTATTTGCTTAGGGGGACTGTGAAAGCTAAGAAGACCTAGAAAATGCAAAAACCATCACCAAGAAGCGAATCACTGCTAGACCATCTGTTCCTGATTTGAATGTCTCAGAACTAGACTGAGAATGCAGGATATAAACAAATGCCCACGAGCTCCCTACTCCATTAAACTCATGGGTGGAATCAAGATCTTCAAAGGAGTCTTGCTCTAGTTCAAGAAAAACGGCCTGAAAACGTGAAAGTCTCCAAAAATCTATACCTCATCTGAAGAAGTAATTGCTTTTCCTCTTCTGAACATGTTAATGCCTCCCCTCATTATTTATTTTCTTATAGAATTGATGCAACTTCTTACTGGGGTTTTTGCAAATGGCTTCATTGTGGTGGTGAATGTCACAGAGCTGATCAGGCAGAGGCAAATGGCTCCTTTTGATCTGCTCATTTCCTGCCTGGCGACCTCGAGGATTTGTGTACAGGTGACCCTCTTCCTTGGATATCTGATTGTTCACTCCTTCATAAAACAGTCAGTAATGACTGAAAATTTTGCATTTCTCATGTTTGTAAGCAATTGTGAGCTTTGGCTGTCCACGTGGCTTGGTGTTTTCTACTGTGCCAAGATCGCCACCATCCCGCACCCGCTGTTCTTCTGGCTGAAGAGGACGATATCCAGGTTGGTGCCGTGGCTGATCCTGGGGTCTGTGCTCTATGCTTCTGTCAACACTGGGATCCACGTTAAATATACATGGACTTCAATCCAAAAGCACCTGGCAAACTATCTCTCCAAAAACGCAACTCAAACCAAAGAGTTAGATATTATAACATTTACAATTTTGTTGATTCATTTTACAGTGCCAACAACTGTCTTCCTCGTAGCTGTTCTGCTTTCAATTTTCTCCCTGGGGAGACACACCCAGCAGATGAGAACCATTGCTACAGGCACCAGGGGGCTCAGCAGTGGTGCTCCCATCAGGGCCATGCTGTCCATCCTGTCCTTCCTCATCCTTTACTGCTGCAATTACATGATTGGCGTGTTGTTCTTTTCTGAAGAGATGCGGCTCGGGAGCCTCCTCGTTCTGTTCTGCGACCTGGTGGCTGGCACCTACCCACCTATACACTCTCTCATCTTAATTTTAGGAAGCCCTAAACTGAAGCAAAATGCAAAAAGGTTCCTGTTCTGTGCCCGGTGCAGTCAGTGAGAAGAACTCGGATGGGTCTAAAGGACGCAGGAGTCATTGGCTTCCCAGTGTCTGTCTTGCCTCGTTCACCCAACAAATATACTGCCTATAAATGTATAGCTGTTCATCATAGCTTAATATCTTGAGAGACAGTTACAGAGTTGCCACATTCACAAATGGTTAAATTGTTCTGTAAAAGGAGCAGGGATTTAGCTTGTTGGCAATGTGCCTGCTTTGAAACCACAAGGTCCTGAGTTTAATCCTCAGTACTAAACAACAAAAATTGATCTGGAAAAGCAAAACACATCAGTGTATTACATCTATTTCCATGTCCTGGTTATGACATGGAATTGCTGTCTGATAAGATGTTACCATTGGGTACGCTGGATGAACAGTTTAGAGATCTTTCTGTATGATGTCTTCCAGGTGCACGAAAAACACAGTGTTCTCAAGTTCAAAGTCTTCAAAAAGAGAAGCACTTGTCTCATGCTCTGATGTCAGAAAGACACAGAGTGGTATAGCACCCTTGTGGGTGGGAAGCCTGGTCCTCAATGTTTTATCTAACATTGGCTTATTGTTCATCCTGTGGCTATGCTTGAATGATTTTTCTTCTCTTTACTGAAGTCACAGATAATGAAGCTATTCCTAGACTAGAAAGGGGACTGGAAGAGTGACTGTTCTTCTTACTGAGATCTTAGAAGGCGCGGTGACACTTCCCAGCAACTGATAAAAAGGCTGACAGGTGGAGGAAAAGGACAAGGAGGCAAAAAGAGGAGCAGATATCTGAGGTCTCATTTTCCATCTCCCTGACTGTGTACTCTGGACAGATAGCAGCCTGCAAAGGCATTTCATTTTGCATGTGTGTAAACTGGCTTTCCAGTAGATGGTGGTGGTTTGGGATTCCTACCCCACTGCTTTCCTTGAGGCAACTCCTGCAGGCAAGAGAGGCTCGAATGTCCCCATCTGCCTGACCTCATAGATGCAGTTTCAGTCTGGCTGGCCAATGATTTGGAAAACTAAGATATCTACGTACGTTTCCAAAGCAAATTCAGAACCCTCTGCTTTCAGGCAAGTAGGTGAAACAAAAGACCTTCTTAAGCTTAGCTGTACATTTTGGTTCAAGTGTGATAGTGTAAAGTGTGTTAGATCTAGCTTGGCAATCACCAAGAGTAAAGATTCAAATTCTGCTGTTCTGATCCAAGGTGAGCAACTCACAGAGGAAGTGCTTCATAAGGTCTGAAGATGTGTGTGTGTCTTCCTGGGTATGAGAACGAAGACTGTGTCTTCCCAGATATTGGTCCTGATTGCCCAGGGCACAAAGCAGCAGCCCCCACTTCCTGTTAGTAGCTGCCATCCCCTCCGCAGGATAGCCAGCTCTGGGAAGAGCAGATGTGTTCTGGAGGTAAATATTGCTCCTATTGTGAAAGAACAATAGAGAGGCACCCTCATTTTTTAACATCTCCAATTCAGCACATACTTGCTCTGTGAGCCCATGATAGGGAGGGGGGAGGGAAGGAAAAGGGGGAGGGAGGGAGCAACGGAGAGAGAGATGGAAGGACAGACAGAGGGGGAGGGGAGCCAGAGCGTCTCCAAACATACAGGGAGAAACCGGCAACCACACAAGTCTACTGGGATTTTTTTTTCAAATACCTAATTCTGATTCTATTTCATGTATCTTCTGCTCAAATAGTGCTAGTTACTGTTATAACTACTAAGCTATGACTAAGTTTGTGTTCTTAGCATTACTAACAGTTGTACCAGAGAAAAATAATAAAGCGTAATGAAGCATTTTAAAAGAGTAACACTGCTTACTTCCCTAGATATGAATTTCTCCCAGAAGTGTTGTCTAGTTATTGTTTTCCTGGGTTTCGTGCACAACACCACCTGCTCTATTTTAAAAGTAAATGTGTAAATACCGTATCTTTTCTCTGGTATGAGAAACTGAAAATGTAGAGTTCTAGAGTGTGTACGATAGGTATAGTGAAATAGAAAATATTCAAAGGGAAAGGGTGGGTCAGGGTAAGGAACGAGGGTAAGGAAAGAAAAAATATGATGGTATAAAAAAAGGGAAACAAAGCTTATGTATGTAGGGGTGGGGTTTGTAGGATGGGTAGGGAATGGGAAAAATGAGAATTGAGTCGTGTTATACACTGGTACAAATTCTCATTGTTGAGTGTGAATATGATGTGCATATAAAATGTGCCAATAAAGATTTAAAAAAAAGTGAAAGATCTCAGCCCTTGTCTTTCCAGAGTCTCTTTATTGGGACTCACCAGCCTTGCCTGTTGTTCCTGTGCTTCTTTCATCTAGCAATACTTTGGCAGCAATAGGCCAGGCGGGGTGGGGGTGGGGGGTCCAAGGTAGCATCAATAAAATCAATTTAAGAAATCATGGAGGTAGGAGCAGAAAGCAGCTTTCATAATCTCGATGACTCAACGAGTCATGCGTCTGTCTCAACAGCTCTGAATAGAAGTCTGCTTTTCTTATCTACCTCTTTTCACATCTAGAAGGCTTAATTTTGTTGGTTTCCCTGTGAATATAACAAGCAGGATTGACGCAAAGGAGACCAGCAGGACATGGGAAGCAGAGCAAAGAATTCTGCAGGAATCTCTCAGTCCGCCATGTTCCTCTGGTGCCAGATTACAGAAGTTGTCATGGTTACTCAGGTGCCTTCTACAAAGAGCATAGCTACCTGGTTAACCCCTAGCTGTCTAATTCCATATGGAGGTGTGGTTTCTTCTCTCATCTCCCTTTGGGGCTCTCATAGAAGAGCCTCAATTTTACATTGATTTTTATCATTTACATCTTATCTTATCAATATCTTTGTTTGTATTATCTTTTATATATTGATACAATTTAGCCCATAAAACCCTGGAACCTGCTTCTTGTTCCATGGTGGTTTTATCATGGAGTCTAAAACTCACATTATTGTAGGTAACAAACATAAGAAGATTGAAAAGATCCTCATAAAAGCAATAAATTTTTTTACCTTGGTTTTAAAACTCCTTCGAGCCAAGCATCATCTTTGGAAAATGTTTTTCTGAATTGTATCTTTCTTAGGCCTGGACTCATACCAGGACTAATCTCTGCCCACCCTTTTTCTATCATCCTTCCTTGATCATTGGTCTGAAGGTAATGATTGGTCAAACTGAATTTTCCTTAAACCCTTTCTTAGCTAGCAGGCAATCTAATGTAATCTATTTTCATATACTGGATTTTGAATCTTTACCTATTAAGACATTTAGTGCATGAACAGTTTTATTGGTTATGATTTTTAGCACAGCTTATAGAGTAGTTATTTTAGTTAGCAAATAAATGGGAGTCTGATACCCCCATATTTGATCTTTGGCCCAAGTAGCTGGCCCATAGTATTAGATTATTTTCTGTGGTAACTGTTTATCATCTTTCTACATTTATTTTTAGCTAGACACAGAAGTTTAAACTCTCAAGTGGTTCTATGTGGATTAAAGCAGAGGAGTCAGGTAGCATCTTCAGGCTTATAAATCTTATAAACAGTTAGGTTGTGAATGTAAGCCCCAATGTTTTCTGTATCACAATTACAGCAAGTATGGAAAGGTGAAACAGTCATTCTAGAGGTCTCTGTATGGTGACACATAGGCAGGGGACACAGTTACTAGTCACCCCCGTGAACATTGCCTCTGTCCTTGATGCTCTTGGTAAGGAAAAGGTTGTCTAGTGTAAGCAGCTGATACTGGTAAAACATCTTACCCACAGGAAGAAAGTGAGAGCTAGTGGACACCTTTTGCTGTATTTTCATTTGGCTAGGGCAGTCTCAGTGAAGGCTATAGCAAAAAGCAAGATTAATGACTCAGTACAACTAAAAACAAAGGAAAAAGGGAAAGTGACTTCCTGTAAATGGCACCCTCAGTCTTCTGCTGTGTATAAACTAGCCAGCCTCTGGTATGGCTGTTATCTCTTGCTGATTTTTTTGAGGGCAAAGCTAGCATCCTTTGGTCTGATAAGGGTCCTCTCTGGCTCAGGATGCTCTTAGTGCCATGATGTGTGTCACTGGAATAACTTCACTCTTGAGTTGTGAACTTTTTGGGTTGCCATGGGGTTTCTCAGAATGACAGTTAGTGGACCCCCTAAATGGGTGGTCTGAAGTGTGCCCTGTAGCCATCAGGGCCCTAAGTAGGATGATACTGTGATCTGACCATCTGAGAGTTGGTACCTGTCAGGAGGAATCTTATATAATTTGAGGGATAAATAACTTAACATAAAACTATGAGTAGGCCTAGCTTTCCTGCCTACAAGCCAGCCATGGCATGTCCAGTCATAACTCTATCTTCCCATCTGTAAAACGAAGACCCTAGTGGTCCCACATGCTGTGATGTTCCAGGGAAGAACTATACCAGCTGAAGACCTAAGACCTTTGTCTACATAATTCTTCATTGGTCTAGGATGTATGAAGCCAAGGCCTGCTGAGTGACCTGTCACATTTGTTACTCCTGATGTACAAGAAGTAATGCCCACTAAGACACCTGTTACATGCTGGCCTCTGTGTGACCCATTGCATTACTCCTGATGTACTGGATAAAAGTGTAGCAAGCTTGGTTTTTTTTGTCTTTGCTGCCCAGAGTAGCATGGATCAGGCCCAAGCTCAGTTTCTTCTCTTAGTTTTATTTCTGTTTAAATATTAATTCTCCTCATGCTCTCAGGCTCACAGGAGACTAGAAATTAACTGTAGAGGTTCTAGTTATGTCCTCTTTCCCTGCTCCCTACAAGTACCATCTATTTCTCTTTTTTATTCCCTATTCTTTGGCCACCCATGGAGCACTGCTGATGAATGCACCAGTTTTTAAATTTTCTTTCCAAAAGATTAAGGGAAAAAGCAAAGCATCTGATCTTAAACTCGTGGTCTTGGTCTCTTGATCAAGTCTGTCACTGTCCATCTGTTCCTCAGATCTTTCTTTTGGAGATCCCTGCCATGGGCACCACAGTATCCTGGTTTCCTTGCACCTTACAGCTAATCAGGGAGCGCAGAGGGTAATCATTTTGATTTTGGAGACTTGTCCTCGCATCTCCTGCCAGAAGTGAGGACCCTCAACTCACAGTGATTCAGACACCTGCCAGATGCCCTTTGGTGCTCTCTGTGGAAGCCCACCTCGGGCAGCCAGCGCGGTACTCAGCAGGGCGCAGGGCTGCTCCCACACAACAGGAAGTGTTCTGTTAGGATCTGCCCAGCAGGGGCGCATCATCTGGCTGGTCAAGCTCCCTTGCTCTGCCTGTGGAGGAGGCAAAAAGCTGAGAATGACTGTGCTGGGTCTCACACGTCCCATCAGTGGTGCCAAATGGAGCAGGAAACTAGGGAAACCTCAGAGAGCACCGACACAAGGAGTCAGAAGCGCTGAGCAGCTTTAGTAATGCAGACAGCCCGATGGGTAACGCTTCTCAGTCTCAAGAGCCCCAAATAGAAGTTCGTTCTTCGTTATATACCTCTGTTTTGCATACATGAGGCTCAGTTTTTTTGGAATTTCCCTGTAAATATAAAAGCAGGATCAACACAAAGCAGAGCAGTAGGGGAGAAAAGCAAAGAGTTCTGGCAGGAATTTCTGAGTTCATTACACTCCTTTAGTGACATTACAGAATTTTCATGGTTACTCAGGTACATTTTTACAAAAAGAGTAGCTACTCAGTTAACTCATAGTTTCCCAGCAACACAGTTAACTCCTGGTTCCCTAATTCCATATGGAGGGGCGGTTTCCTCTCTGTTTGACCCTATTTTGGCACAGTGTCCACCTCTGTGCTTTGAGAAACGAGGCCTGCTGACCAAGCATTGTAGTGCAGCCCTATAATTCTAGAACTCTGGGAGGCTAAGGCAGGAGGACTGACTGCAAGTGTAAGGCTAGCCTAGGCAGCTCAGCAACTTAGCAATAACATGTTAAAAATTTTTTTTGATAGGCTATCACTGTAGCTCAGTGTAAATGTTTTAAGTTAAATTTCTAGGACTAGAAGCAAAAAAAAAAATAAACAAGAGGGGAGAAAGAGAGATAAGAAAAGAAGATAGGAAGAAAGAAAAGAAAGAAGGAGAGAATAGAAGAAAAGGCAGGAGAGCAGTGTTTAAGATGAGAGCTGAGATTTGGTTATGGCTTGAGTGTCCCTGGAGGTTTCTGGCTCGTGAATTAGTCTTCATTATGAGGAATGAAGAAGGAAAAACTTAATTTACTCTGACGTTTAGAGGTGGAAACTTTGGGAGTTTTTACAGTTGGGTTAAAGCAGGACTTCAAGAAGAAAAAGTTCTTCCCATCTATGGCCAATCTCCTCTCCACTGGGTCCCTCCTCTCTCCTCTGTAGGTATACTCTCTTTTCTTGGTATGGCTAAAATTGACAATTATGTTCTATAAACAAAGTATGTGACACACTGTTCTCATATGATTCATAAGATATTGTCTTCTTTCAATGTGAAATTACAAAACTGTCTTTGTCCTGTAAACTTCTAGGTACATCACTAGAAAGACAAGCCCATTGGCCTTGTGCATAAAAGTTGGAACTATTCTTAGTATAATACTCTTCTTTTGGAGTGTGGTGTGTTGAAGAGTTTTCACCTAAAATAAAGTCCTCTTGATTCTCATCGTCCTTTCCTGTCTCTTGAAATTCTGTGGCATTTTTAGTAACCAGGAAAGGAGTAGAGGCGACAGAGTTGCTGTCTCCTTTGTCTGCAGGCCTCAGAGTGTCTAAGGTGAGTGAATCTTTACAGCTCTTATGCCACTGGGTAGAACTTCAGCTCTAAGAGGAAATCATCCTTCCTGCAGCCTGGAGGTCCCCAGCCTCTCTCAGTTCAATAAAACTTGTTGGGATTCAGGATGATTCTGGAAGAACAGCATGCTACAGGACTGCAGTAAAGCCAGGGAAAACTCACCCTGTAGGACAGAAGATGAGCCTGATCTTCCCAAGGTGTTCTGAGTAATCTGATGTGGGTTGGGTCAGACGAAAACCTACAACCCTCAAGTAGAAATGCAAGGGTGGCCTGAAGCAAAAGCATGCCAAATAGACAGACTCAGCAAGATTCCAGCAGAACGGATATCCAGATGTACCAGGAAGCCAGAGTTTGAGGGAGTCAGGCAAAAGCTGCACCTAGGATAGAAATATGGGATTTAAAAAATACATGATTGTGTGTGAATGAATGAAAGAAAGTGTGTTAAGCTGAGGTTGCCTGAGCTCAACTGAGGACAGAGAAAAGAGGAGGTCTAACCATTCTACAAAGGACAGTAACTGAGAATGACTTCTACCATAATGTGAAAAGGTCTGAAGAAGGTATGTTCATGGCTGCCAGATCCTCGAGGCCAGAGGATGCTTAGTATAGGCAGCCTGGCACAGCCTGTCATGTCAGAAAGCCAGAGAAGCCTCACCCTGGGGCTGACTGGCCAAAGTTGAAAAGGTATATATAGGTACACCCTGCTGGGCCTAAGGAGGTTTTACAGAAAAAAATCAAATTAAAAATCTTAGCTAATTGATAGACATACTTTTTTTCTTTTTCTTTTTCTCTTTCTCTTCTTTTCTTTTTTTTTTTTTTTTTCCAGTACTGGGGATTGAATTTACAACCATACACTTATAAGGCAGGTGATGGCATCACTGAGCTAAATCCATGGCCCGAATAGGTGTATTTTTTATTTCCAATTTGAGTAGATAGTTTTGTTTAATTGGTGTTCTTAAAGTATTTCTTATACATTGAAAAGTCTTCAATTGTAATTACAGGGTTAACTTACTTTTTTCTGCATTCTCCAAGCTCAGAACATTGATTCAAGGTTACTTAAAATCTGTTGGCAGCCAGTCCAATTTAAAATGGACACTTTAAAATCCAAGCCATTGCAGCCAAGTTTGCTAAACTGGTTTATGGTAAATCAGATGGAGGAAAATATTAAGAAGTCTATAAATGAGATATACTTTTTGCATGATAAAAGTTTTGTCCTGTTACAAAGATAGAGAGATAATGGGAAGACCAAAAAGTTTGCATATGTTAAAAGAACACTTGTGGAAGTAATTTGTCAAAGGAAATATATATATTTGCTGGTGGTTTGATAAAACCTTGTGCTGTTCCTTGTGAAAGTTCCTTATTGTTCAGAGCAATAATATATATGTATGTATTGTTGCTTGTTTGAAAGGGCTCAGGGTGTTCCTAAAGAGAAAGTGTTTGAGAAAATGATTTGTGTCACAACAGAGTGGACATGGTATAAAAAATGTCAAAGACCACCTCATTAGAATCTATGTTTAAAACCTTTAAAAGAAGATACTTTGGGGCCTATAGAGTAAAATTGACTCCCCAGACATTGAAGACAATTCATAAAATAGATTCGCCCTTCTTTAATTTTATGTGGCTGGTCAAGATGATTGGGAGTATACTTAAGGTGATAACCAGGGAATGGGAACAGCCAGGAAGCTCAACAAAATAAGAGACAACAAAACAGGAGGTCAAACAGAGCCTCAAAAAAAATCTACTGGCAATGATGCTCCTGGGAAAAAATATTACTAAAGGACAAACACACACATATAACACAGGAGTCAAATCAAACTGTGATCTTCCAGTTGACGAAAGCTAAAGATCAATGTGAGTGATATAAAAAGTATGGCCAGTGGAAAACTGAGTGTCCAAAAAAGGATGACAGAGATAATAAAAGTTCTGAAATTAGGAATCCATCTGCTAAAGGCTATTGACCCAAGGAGCAATCAGGTGCTAGCCTCACTGGACTGGCAAAAACTAAAGTTTACAAGTATTAGGCCAAACTGGACTCCATCCTTTTAGGACCCCATGGTCACCCCAGGAACTCATGGTCACAATGAATATAGAGGCCACTTGATGGGCCCCATGGTAGACAGTGGAGCTGAACGCTTGGTGATAATGCAACCTACAGGACCATTATCCGAGGAAAATGTGACTGTTGTAGGAACTACTGCAGTTCTAGAGAAAAGGCTATTTTGCTAGCCTAGAAGAGGTTACAAGGGGGAAAAAAGTTCAACATAAGCTTCTGTATCTGGCAAACTGA
>PVIC010058228.1:0-10440 GCA_004025085.1 Thryonomys swinderianus | reverse complement strand
GAAGTTTTTGTGAGATGGAAGTCTCGCAAAGAACAATGCCTTTGTCAGAGGCCGCCAGCATTGCAAAGACACTTAACTAAGTACAAACAGCTGGTGCACATCTGCAGGATCCATTTTCAGCTGCACAGTAGACACTGCTGATAATGAACTTGAGTCCAGTGACGTGTGCGGTTGATAGTCTACAGACAGAAGGGTGCTACAAGGGTTGCAAGGTGCAAAAGATGACTCCAGGTAGTGACGGAGCCCTGGGAGGCTGCCCTGCCTTCTCCTGTGGTCTCGGCTCAGTAAAGGGAGGCTGAGCTGCGCTCTGACATCTTAGTTGAGCTTACAGCCGACTCCTTCCCGAATCCGAGAGAATTTTGATAAAGAAATGAATATTTATGAACACACTAGAGGTGGGAGGATCTGTCCAACCATCTGGGCATGAGAATGGACTTCACTCAATTGACAGGATCTCTTCCATGCACTGGAGTGGCACCTTTATTTAGGTATCCTGTCCTGTGCATGACCCCAATAACAAAGCTCTTAAGTCTTTGCCAAGTTCTCAAGTGACAGGAGATGGAGGCTGCCTCTAGGCTGAATTCAGGAACGTAGCTGCTGACAACGGCAGATCCTGCTGCATCTTGCTATCGACACTTAAGCTGCCGTTAGCCTTTTTGAAAAGCTACGTAGAAATGTCCCTGCGAGTGAAGAAATGCTTTAAGATACTGAAGCAGGCCAGCTTCCATGTCGTCGCAGTAATGTCCAGGGAGAAAGTTATGTGAAAATTAGAAGACATCCAATACGAACTAGAAGGAAGCCGTTCTCTAAGGCTACCCAAGAGCCTCACCTCTCAGAAACCAGGTGTTAAAAGGCGCACCTTAAGCACTTTAACATCCGGCAGCCCCTTAGATTAATTTCACAGCAATGAGAAGCATTTCCCTTTGCATGTGCGTGCTCTAGCACTTGTAAGGCTGCTTGCTAAAGATAGCATGACTTGCGTCCAGTGTAGACTGGGGTTGGGTAGCCTGAGAATCCTGCCTGACTGCTGAGCCAGCTGGGAGATTAAGGCCCAGAGGTCAAGTATAAAATGACCAGTCTCGGTGTTGAGAATTGCTGACACAATTCACTTAATCTTCAGTGTGTCAGTACAATGGGCAAGCACTTCTTTCACAGATAAAACAGGCTTAGAAGTGTGCCTCATATGTATTGAGGACTAAATGTCTCTTGTCCATAAACTGTAAGGGAGCTTTGCTGGAGGAGACCCTGCCCAAGCCCAGCAGGAGTATTTGAGAACTCCCTGTGGTGGTATGAATGGTCGGCGGCGTGTATCCAGCTGGCTTGCAGCTACTCTGTATCCACTGAAACACAACCTTTATCCTGTGTCACTTATGTCTGTAAGTTTCAATGCTTAACTAGCTCACAGCGCAATAACTGTACATGCATTAGCTGCTACAAATACTTGGAGATGCATTAGCTGTTACAGATACTGAGTAAGCAGTCTTGGGCTTGGCTCTCAAGGCCTGCAGAGATCTTGGTACAGCTGTTGTGTGCACATACCACCAGCTAGGCTGTCCCCATGATCTGATTTTCCTCTTTGAACCCATCAAGTCCACCTGTCATCTTGTCATGGTGGTGCGGAGTCTTCAGGTGAGGCAGCTGCTTTTATGTATCTGATATCCATGGAAAGTGTCCAAAGCAGATCTTTCCTTTTGAAAGGAGGCCATCGTGTAACCTAGAGCTCCTGGGTCAAAGGCTCAGTTTTAGGGCCAGATATCTCCCTATCGTACTTAACAAGGCCCCTGCTACCACAGCCCTGTCACTATGCTGGCCACATGAGCATGGGAGCCACTTCTCTTTAGAAGAGTCTTTGCCCTCTGGGTTTATGCCAGGTTTGAGACTTCCCTTGCCCAGTGGCTGACTGTACTTGAATAGGAAATACTCATTTGCAGGGACCCCTGCAGAACTCAGTTTAGGGGGGACCATATGTAATCCTGTTGGGATGTTGGTTAGAACTTCTGTATTTCCCAGTCTAGAAGGAGGTGGAAACAGAACAAAAAAGTGGAAGCTGATATTTTCTTAGGTATCTGAAAAGCGAAGTTGAACTGATGTCTACCCAGCTGGTAAGGCTGGGTCATTGTGTCATACTTCCTCTTGCTGCTTTCTGGCATCTTCTCTCAGAACATGAGTATGTTTTCTGGGGCTCTCTTTGGGCACACGTGTGGACTACCATGCTACAGTGGTTCTTAATCCTAGGAACACAAGCTGTGTAGGATGTCACCAAAGGCGATAGCTCTGCTCCGACTCAAATAACCTTGTTCTTTGTCTGAAATGGGCTCTTAACCTAACCCAAATGACCAAACAAACCTTTCCTAAGCATGTTGTGATTAAACTGATCAGGGAAACTCCCCTAAGCAAAGCCCCAAACCACACATTTGAGAGCCCATTTGGAGGAAAACTTCACTGCTTCTTTGCTGTTCTGATGTCTGGGCTACCTGGTGCCTCCACACCCAGAACCAATCAGTTTCTAAGCCAGTGAGGGACCAGAACAAAGTTGTCTTCTCTGTGCAAGGAGACAAGTGACACCACCTCCATCTGGCCTTAACCTGAGCACTGGGTCCCAGCACCACATGGAGATGATTATCCAGTGTCTGCCACTTGAGAGGAGCCGAGTGTCTCTAGGCCCTAATGAGAATTGACAAGAGGCTCCAACCTCTGGTGTGGAGCTGGACAGCCAGCCGCCTCAAGGGTCTGCTAACTCAGGAGGACAAAAATCCATTTCCCAGCTGCCAGAGAGGGACGGGGGAACCCTGATGCCAGAGAAAGGGGGCAAGTGTGTGATCTTGCAGCAGTGCAGAAAGGATTAAAGTCAAAAGCCAAAGCAATGAGACCCAGGAAGTACAAAGGTTGGAAAGTGTCCCCCTGAGCAAGATCCAGAAGGCTGTCCTGACTCCCCACCTGCTCCCTCTCCCCATGGATACCGAATGGGTGGCTGCAGGTGTCCGTCCCAGCCTGGTACTGGGGCTGTTGTGATGAGCAGCATCCTCTTGGCACACTCCTCTTTCCTCCACTCCCCAGCATATATATGCTGTGGAATTGGGGATAAAGATCCACTTTCTCTGGAACACTCCTATCTTCTATCTGATTTCTTACCCCTTCGAGTAGGTTCCATCTCCAAAGTTGGATTGCTTCTCTATCTGCAGACACTTTTCCCCAAGCTTCGCTCTCATGTCTTCACACGGAAGCATTTTTTCTGTTAAACCATAACAGGTAAATGAAGTACCCTGACCATAGGTTGGTGTCTTTCAGGCCTCTCCTCACTCTTAGCCCTTGGGATCCCCTGCTCCCCCCCCCCAACCAGAGGGACAGGAAAAGGTTGAACTGGCATCCTGTTACTTCCCCCATCTTGGTTTCTCTGTGCTGACTGGCAGCTGAGATCTTACTGATCTGGAAGCTCCTGAGAGACAGAACCTTCTGTGGAGAAGACCACATGACCAATGGCCACACCTTGGTGGAGTAGATCCTAGCTACAGCATCACGTACCCCTTACCTCCCTCTATAGCCAGGTCTTAGAGGCCAAAGATGCTTTATCCAGAGGCTCAAGCATGGGAGTGTTGAGTGCTGATTTCTAGTCTGGCTGCTGATAACTGTTCTGTCCCCCTATTGTGAGCTGTTGCAGTGCATCGGTGGGTGAAATGACAAGAGTTCCTGGTCCTTTGGCAAAGTCGGTGTGGTTTGCCTTGTTTCCTGGCTTGCCTCTTAGAGGTCATGGGGGAGCACCTTTGTGCAGAGGGCCCTGGTCCCTCTCAAATGGCTGGGCACTAGTCATGACATCAGTCTCCCAAGAAGGGAGTTCAATCCCTGAGCCACTTTAGGTCTTTGGCTGGAAAGGGGCGGTATTCCAGCCCTGAGGTTTACAAAGAGATATGATCAAGTGCTTACTTAGTTCTATGGCTTAACTCCTAGTGCAGCAGTGCCATTAAAGCATGGCTTTCCCTCAACTTTCAGTACAGTTAAGTAACTCGCACTGATGGGGATGGATGTGAGTTTCTAAGCTTTCAGCATATCCTGAGCAAGTCTTGGTGGGCCATTATGTTCAGGGTGTCATTGAAGTAGTCAGCCTGGAGTTGCCCGGAGTCAGGATGTGTACTAGCCACGAAAACCATGGGAGTCCAGCCTCCTGCATGGGCTACATACTCGGCATAAAAGCCATGCGGCCTTAGTCCTCAACTAAAATGAGAAGTCCAGATAGAAACTGGGTGTCAAGAATCACCCTGGAGATCAGGCTGCCTGTACTTCACTGAAAGCACCCCACTGTGGGGGGAATATATCTACACTGACTGTGGATCATCTTTCCAAGTGGGGCATATAGTTCTACAAGTAGATCTGTCATAGGCAAATGGGTCCGAGGAATTCCCCCACATATAGCCCCTGAGTATCATAACGAGTGTCCAATGACAAGCTAAACACAGGTTTCATCTCTCTGGACTGGATATCAAGGAACCTGTGGGTCTTGGTCGTGACCACCCAAACTCCCAGGAACTGGTGAAGCAACTGATGGGGCTCCTCCTGTAGCAAAAAGACTGGCTGGATATTCCAGGAGATGCATCTGGCTGCCTTTGAGCTGCTGTTCTTCATATTGTGGCTCTTAAAAAGGGTCTAACCCTTTTATATAAAAAGGGATATATCTAGCACTGAATCCAACTTGTGGGGCATTGCAATTTGGGAGCTAGGTATCCCGGAAGATAGCCCTCAGTACTTTCAGTTGACTGTGACTAAAGTTGGGACTGAAAAACACTGGCTTTGCTGACATTGCAGCTGTGTCAGAACAGTGGTTCAATCCACAGCATAATCCAGGGCCTCCTCAGTTTGTGCCTCTTGTTTAGAGGAGATAAACCAGCTAAGCACCTGAGACAAGCCTTGAAGCGGGGTGTCATGTGCAGGTTACAGACAACTCTCGTAGCCAGGTGAAAACCTTCAGTGACAACAAACTTACTCTGTACAGAAGCGCAGTCCCTGGTCTGTCCCTAGGACTCCTTGGGCTTCTGGCTAGGTTGTTTGCCACCTTTATTCCTCTTAGTTTTTTAAATCCTCTTGGCCAGCATAGTCACTTGAGGATGTGGATAAAACAGACCATCAGACTTGTCAGCCTCCAGGTTCCAAGCTAGCTTGAGTTGAGCCATAGTTGTCTAAGTGGTAACTTAGTCTCTCTGGGGACAGCCCCACTTGCTTTCAGTTCCACTACTAGAGTGGGATCGACTCCGTGTCTGATACTTTTTCCGTGGACTGCACCAGCCTTTTGCACCAGGCCTCCAGGTATAGAGCTATAGCCATGTTTCCTGGGGAAATTTGCAGGTGACCAGACACTAGCTTGGCACCATGGGAAAGACTCAAATGGACTTGAGAGTTAAACTTGAGTAAGTTGCAAGACTCAAAATGAATGTGTGCTTTGTGCTTGTAACACAAGTGAGGTTCAGCAGTTTCAGCATACCATGTACTATGGCATCCTTATTTCTGAAACTGAAGCTTGGGTAACCCCAGTTTAGCTTCTGTGGGACAGAAGGTGTACCTTCTGCAATGCATGGCAGCCCTGGTTCTCCAATATGTTCCAAGGCGGTTGATCATCCTTGGCCTCTGGGTTTATGCCAGGTTTTTAGAGACTTAATTCTCTAAAGTCCTGAGAATGGGAGTGTACGCAGCAGTGGTGCCAAAAAATGTTATCCTCTAGTACACTCCATAGTAGCAGGGAATAGGGTTGAGGGCATTTTGGCCTCCACCGGAGAGCCCCTTCTAGCTAAGGGGCAAAAACTAGCACCTAGGTGGTTCAATACCCGACGGAAGAAGGATCAGATGGCAAAAAGGGTTATGTGCACTTAGCAGAAGCCTTGGTTGTTCACCCAGTAAGGTGTCTGGAGGGTGGACAACCCCAGTACAGATGAACATTGAGCCTTCATCTTCTGTTGACCAGTCATCCAGAGCCATGTAGGGAAGTGGAAGAAACATACTAGAGCCAGCTGTCATCCAGTAAACCAAGACTCCCATTGGGACCAGACTATTCAGAGCTTCTTCCAGTAAGCTGAAGTATCAGAATGAAGAGCATGGGGTTGGGGGGGGGGGTCAGCTGTCACAGCAGAGCCTCAGTTGGCAACCAGTCTAAAGTTGATCTCTACCTTTAGCTGGTTTCATTCTGTCTCGTGTTGAATCAAGCTACTTTTCCCTACCTGTTTCAAAAGGTGCTTTAATTTACTCGAGGAAATTGTCATTCTTGAGATAATGAAGAAATGTAAGGATTTGGAGAAACTGGAACCTTTATACACAGAATGTATAGTTCTTTAGCTTCTCTGAAGTCTGAAGGTTCTTATAAAAGCTTTGAAGTGTCATTCACTAGTCATAGTCTATAGGTCTGTTCTGAAATCATCTCCCCAGCTCTAAATTTGGGGGGGGGGTTCCTTGGGCCACAGAAGTTCATGTGCCAACCACAAGACTGAGTAGCCTGCTGCCCTTGCAGTGGCGCCAACTCTACTTCCTAACATTCTGTGGCTCTCAAATGATTAAAAATCTACTGGCTTTGGACTGGAGCTGTAGAAACAAGAGGATGGCTGAGCTGCCGCAGACAGGGAGTTGGTCATGTGCAGGCTGTCTCTCACCTCTGGGAAGAAACTGATCTCAACGGCATTGTCTAAAACCCAAGACCATTTGCCTGAGATTCCTGAATGCAGCGGGGTAGGAGGGTCGACACACACCACAGACCCCTGGCCTGCATTTTAAAACATGAATGACCACATCTAAGATCACAGGATTAAAGGACTGAGGACTATAAAAAAAGTCACTATGCAGAAAGAAGCTGGACCAGGCCGTGGCAAGCATCCAAGGGTTTGTGGTCATGCTAGTCATGTCTGTGACCAGGGACTCTCCAGACTCACCAGTGCATCCACTCTCTCCACTTGCGAGCGTGGTTGCTGGTCAACCATGGAACCCAGAGCTGTTGAGGAATTTCCTTGATTGACTATTCCTGTTGCTCTAGTGGATGGTGTCTTAGATCTCTATCCTTTGAGATAACCAAGTACTTTCAGAAAAGCTACTCTTCGGCAGCAGTGTGTACTCCATTCTTTCATTGCAAGGAAATGTCCTCATCCACCCAAAGAGTATTGTTTCTGTACAAGTCTCCGGTTGTTAGCTGGCTGAGGAGACTCCAGCATTCTCCTGATGCTTCATGATTTAAAGATCCCATCAGCCCCATGGAGCCCACAGACCTGTAACTTCTCCAGGGTCCTAGTTGCTAATGGGCTGCACCATAGAGAAGCTTCTCCCCCCCAACATACCCTGTACCATTGGACCTGACAAAAGTGGTCTGGTTTCTAGTGGGATCTTAGTTTCAAGCATGCCTTTGAGGCAGAGGGTGGGAAGGACCTGTGAAGACTTGAACTAACCTAACCCATCTCCATCAGAATTCGGGCATAATCTGCAAGACAAACCTTGACTCCAGAAGTCATTGGTTTTACCTGATCAGGTTCAAGTCCCAAGACCTGACAACTCACATAGCTGGTGGATACAGTGTGGAGCCACATAATAGGGGTGTCACTGTCCGTAAGTCAAGGCTGATCTTAACTGGGGTGAACATGTACTCACTGGGAAGGTACCTCTTATTCTTTAATGATTAAGCTTTGGGGTGAATTGGATTCCACCATGCCACCAAAATCTTTCAGATTAACTCTTCTGAGTCAAACGTAAGGCAGTAACATCTAACAATCAGAATATACATAATGAGGATTTCTTCATCTCTAACTGGAATGCCATGGTCGATAATCCTGATCATTTCTGTAGCATTTTTAATTGTCCAAGAGTCTCTCATACTGTTCTCATATTGACGAGTACTCCTTGTGAATCTCATTTTAGGGCATAACATTGCCTGTGTTCTTCTGGATTGTTATAAATCCATAACTTTAAACTGTATAGGCCTCTTGCAGGGGAAGTGATATTTTAAAAACTTGAGTACTGTGGGTTCACTGCCCCAAGGGGTGTGGGCTTTGAATGGTGAACTACAAAGCATGTGGAACAGTGGTGCTAATAGTTTGAATCCACCACCTATATGGACAGATGAGGATTAAGGACTTAACAAATAGGAGGTCACTTTTCTCTGCTAGTTTGGTCTGTTACATTGTGGGGAAGCTTAGTTACCATGATGGATGGAGTAAAGATTCCCCACTAGCAGTAACTTAAGTTCCTACCCAAAAGCCTTCCTGAAAGGTCAGATTTTGAAGATGGAAGATGTCTACTGAAGAGGTAACTGTGCACACCAAAGGACTGATTCTCAAAACCACTTGAAAAGCTGTGGCTCTTTGATAGCCAAGGCAGGACCGGAGTTTCTTTCCCTACTCTCAAGTCATGTCCCTTTTGAAATAGGCACTCGTGTGGGAAGAACCAAAAAATCGGAGCTCAACAGATCTCCAAAGGTACTTGAACTTGCGAGTGTTTCACGAGAATGACAGTGTGACCTTGCCGGTCTTTGCCCATCAGATGCATCTCACTGTCCCTTGAGTGACTTAAGCACAGGGATATGACTGCTGCTGTCTGCTTCCTGCTTCCCACACATGCTCACACAGATGCTCCACTGGGGTGTGAACTCCCTCGGAACCTGGGGCTAGGACAGACTTCCTTGAATGTCACTACAGACTCCTGGAGTCCTAAATGTCATATTGGTATGAAATTTGAGCCTCCTGGACTTGTGTACTGTTCGGCTCTTAACACCAAAAAGCTGCTCCTCAAGCAATGTCTTGAGATAAACCAGAGACTTTGAGGTTAATACATATCTTATTGGCATGAGCTGCTCTGTTCAGGTGCTCATAAGGTTGACACCCACAAGAGGTATCTCCAGACAAGTTGATTTCTTCCCTTCCCATGGGACAGGATGGACTCCATTCAGGATAAGTTGAGAGTGCAGAAATACTCCCAGTCTGGTAAAGGTAGCATTTTCTAACTTGAAAGCAAACCCGGTCTTAAGATTTTGTCATTCACAAACACCTGAACCTTTGAACCTTTCCTAGGTTCATCAAAGTGTCCTTGATGACACTTGTGGCTCATGAATTGTCTCCATCAAAAAGTTCAGTCGCTGCCTTTGGCTGCTTAGGCACCATACGTAGGTATGTGAGAAGCAGCTCTGAGGAACTATGCCTGGGTGTCCGGTAGGACTTGATTTGTTTTTCCCACCAGAAGTGAACTCATTAACCAGCCATGGCAATGGTTTTAGACAAAAAGCCCCTTTTCTGTTGCTGTGGGTGCACTCTCATAGCTTCATTCTGGTTCCATTTCCACGTAGCATCCTGGAGATTCAGAGGGGCTGGCAATGAGATTTTTTTAGCTGGACAAAGCCCTACCATATTTAATGAAGATCATGTCTTGTGCTTCTATAGTCTAGTTCTTGAAATAGAAGCAATGAAGCCTCTTAATTGTCCCTCACTCAATTTCTGCCTGTTAAGGCTTCAACCTGAACACAGCTCTATTCTAATGTGAAGAGGGAGTGGGGCTGTACTTGAGCCTTAGCTGCCTTGTCCTCTGAGCTCGACTCTTGGTGGCTTACCTGACTTATTGACTGTAGGTTCCTAGACACAGGTTTTTTTGTGTGTGAAAGACAGTTGAAGGAAACAATGGGATTTCCACTCATTGATCTGTGGCTTTTGAATGCCTTTCTGTCAAAGTGAGAAGTAGCTGCAATAAATGATGATCTGGGCTAGTATCCTGATTAAGGTTGGAAATGTTGCAGTGACATGAAAAGCAGTTAGTGGCTTTCTCTAGTACTTTAAAAATAGCCTGGAAGTTGACAGTTACAACAGAAAGGCTGTGTCACTGCTGCCTCACCTTTTAAGGGCCTTGCTTGTAAAGTGTGCTCACTCATGTTGGAGTGCTACCAATGCAGCTTTAAAGGTTTATGACACACCCAGTATATTCTAGAAGGATCAGGTTTTGTCATATCTTGGTTATCAAGTCTCAATGGATAATAGAACCTTGGTAGATCCAGCTACCTTATAGAACCCCCATATTCCCCCTCCCCTGGACACTTCTTTGCCCATAGGTTAAAGTGTTAGACATACACGAAGACCATGACTTCTAAAATAGGGTCTTCACCTTGACTGTCTCTAAGCATTTCTATCATGTGCCTGGAAGATAAGACATAAAGGTCTAGATGGGGTCCCATTAAGCATCTGTTATAAATTTTTCAGAGACTCCGGAAACCTGTAAGACCCTTGGAATTTTCATTGGTTCCTTTTGGTTAAATTTGGATTGTGAAACCACCAGGAAAGAGTCCCATGGGCTAGAAGCATGTGTTGTGTCAGAGGGGCCCACCGTAGGGCTGATGCAATCACTGCTTGGTAAAACTGAAGACCTTTGCATTGTAAAGATTCCTCTCTGCTGAGTACTTTGGGGAAAATGAGATGATTGAGTTGGGTATGTCTTACTGCCCTT
>PVIC010058227.1:0-10443 GCA_004025085.1 Thryonomys swinderianus | reverse complement strand
AAGATGCAGAAACAACCCAGGTTACTCTAAGCCACCTTATCTTTGACAAAGGAGGCAAACATCTGCAATGGAGGAAAGACAGCCTCTTTAACAATTGGTGCTGGAAAAATTGGGCTTCAACTTGCCAAAAGCTAAAGCTAGACCTATCTCTTTCACCATGCACAAAACTAAACTCACAGTGGATACGAGACTTAAACATTAAAACAGAAACAGTAAGCCTGCTGGAAAACAGATTAGGTAAAACTCTTGGAGACATTGGCTTAGGCAGAGACTTTATGAATAAAGCCTCTATAGCAGAAGAAGTAGCAGAAAGAATCAATAAATAGGATCTCATTCTACTGAAAAGCTTTTGCCCAGCAAAAGAAGTCACTGACACTGCCAAAAGACCACCAACAACATGGGAAAAAATCTTTACTAGCTGTTTATCAGACAAAGTGCTATTATCTACAATATGTAAAGAATTTAAACAAATCAGCCTCCCCAAGTTTAAAGACCCAATTCAGAAATGGGCATCTTAAATGAACAGACACTTCTCAGAGGCAGAAGTCAAAGCAGCTAAGAAACATATGAAGAAATGTTCCACATCACTGGTCATTCGAGAGATACAAATGAAAACAACACTTAGATTTCATCTCACTTCACAAAGAATGGCCTCTATTACTAAATCAACCAACAATAAATGCTGGCCAGGCTGTGGGGAGAAAGGAACCCTTCTCCACTGTTGGTGGGACTGCAGACTTGTGCAAACATTGTGGAGATATGTGTGAAGAATTCTCAGAAAACAAGGACTAGGGGTCCCCCTGCTATCCCCCTGCTAGGAATATACCCAAAAGAATTTAGAAAATCACAGTGGAAAGACAGATGTACACCCTTTTTCATAGCAGCTCAGTTCATGATAGCTCAATCTTGGAAACAACCCAAATGCCCATCAACTGGAGACTGGATAAAGAAGATGTGGGTTTTTTTTTTTTTATAAAATGGAGTACTATTCTGCCATAAAGAATGACAAGATTGATTCATTTATGTGTAAATGGATGCACCTGGAGGACACACTAAGGAGTGAAATCAATAGAGCACAGATAGGCAAATGCTGGATCTTCTCGCTGATATGAGCACTGGTAGATGCAAATGAGCTCTAGTAGTATGACAATCTTTTTAGAATGGGAAATTTCCAAAGGAAATTTGGTGTGGGGATGTAATGAGGGGAAGGAATAAATATGATTCTGAAAGAAAATAAAAGAGCATGCATACAGGGGGTGGGGAGGTGTGGGTAGGGATATGGGTATAAATGAGAATTGACTGTGTCATATATTGGTACAAATTCCCCAATGTTATGTGTGAGTGTGAGATGTATGCAGATTGTACCAATAAGGATGCAATTTAAAAATAAAAAATAAATAAAGTCTAATTCTCAAGTTTAAAAAAAAGGTAACATAATTGTTAGGATAGGCATGAAGTCTGATGAAAAGAAACTAGAGGGAGCAGAGTGGGACAAATGCCAGTGAGAGAATCGAGAACCGGGGCTTCATGTCCTTATGCTCATACCTTTCTGCTCCCACTAACTAGTTTGTGGTTCCTGCCCGCTGGTGATCAGCACGACAGCTGTCCTCACTAGAAAGGCAAGCTGCTAAACTAATGCAGTGTCTTCCTGCAGCTTTCAAGGAAAGCATTGCCCTCTGTGTTTCATAGACTCAATATTTAGAGGGTTCGTTCATGTGAGACAAAACAAACCTTAAACCACATTTTTAGCTTTTTATTTTGGACTGGAGTTGTTTCCGTTATCTGTATGTTTGTTGAAGGACTATCCACTTGTCTTTGTTCCATAGTTTATCTGTCCACCAAGCATAATTCATGCCATTACTGAAACTGCTGGTAATGTTTCTGTGATCTAAATATTTTATGCTGTTTACATTTGTTTGTTCTGCTTCCATGACGAGCTCTCTAGTCAGCTGTAGTTGGATGAAATCAGCACATTTTCATCTCTGCTGGACAGATAGTGGCAGGAGACTGATGTGGGAGAAGGGAAAGAAAGGACTCTTAAAACAGTAAACTTTTATTGAAAAAAATCGATAGTTTGTTTTCTGTTTGGGAAAAAAAAAAGGTCATAGATTTTTGTTTTCCCTAACACACAATATTGATGGGTTCCATTACAGCCCATGAGAAATTCGATTTTTAATGGAGTTTTCTTTTCACATATGCTGAACAGATTGACTTAGGAAGTTCTTATTTATACCAGTAGCAGGCAGGTATAGAAAGTGCTTCATACAATCAAGGAATATACTCGAGATAAATTTTCCAAAACTACAAACAAAAGGTACACTAACTGCTATACTTGAAAATGCCTTTAAAATAAATTCACTTAAAAAGTAAATTTCCTTTTCTATGGGCTCAGAAAGCTGAGAAGTAATGAGACACAGCTCTGTAACGGAGCCCATCTGTCTGGAATTGGATTGTATATTCTAGGAGTTGGTTATGCAGAGCCAGCAATGTAGAGGACGGCATTCAGTGCATGAATACTGCCTGCTCACGTCTTAATAATGACCACATTAGGCATAAAACATGTAATTAAGCTTCCAGCATTGAGCATCTCAGTGAAGGATATTGCTAAGTAACCAGTTGGCAACCTACTTCATTAGCATAAACAAAAGAGCACCACTTAGCCTGGCCATCCTGAGACAACAGTGGGGCCCTTTTCATTTGCAGCATTTCATGAGCAATTTTATACAGAGGAAGAGATAATGAAGATTATTACCCTGTTGCCCTGTTAGCCACACTTAGCCTTAGGACTGGAAAGAATAAAAAATTAAAGGATCACATTAGCCCTTTTCATATGAATATTGAAATTCATGAATTGGTAAATAGATTTCATTGAAGATATGAGTATTAGCTGGGAGCTTAATCAGTAGAGTCTCCTCTGCACCTCTTGAGCTTCCCTGATTTTGATGATATGCAGGTAAAAGGGACTCCTGACTTGACTCAACAGGTGATCTCTCGAAAATTTTCCTTACAGAAAATTTAGCAATGTGGATAACATCCAGTGTTCACTTGATAATTTAACACTTTTTTATCCCTACTCTGTGTCTGGCATAGTAAGTACATGCATTTTGTGCTTACCCTTCATGCAGTTTATGTTGTTTTTAAAGCCCAAAAGAAAAGAAACAGTTCTTTATGGTAAAAGAGAAAATGTTAAGATGATAGAAAATAATGATGTTGAAAGATGCTTTTCAATATTGACAAAAGAATTGATTCATTCACTTGCAATCGTCATTTTAATTCTCAATAGGAGAAATGGTTTTTGGAGTACAAGGTGGGATGTAACTGTAGTTTTCCGAGCAGAGGATGATGGTAGTGGCTTAGAGCAGAGCATTGTAGTACTGCTAGAAAGAAGTGAAGGGATCCAGGAATTGTGTGAGAGACAGCATGAGAGACATACTCATAAGTGAAACAAGTATGTGAGTTGAAATGATGGTTGAGCTTCTTATAGAAACAATGTGTCAGAATATGGAGCGGTCCTTACAATACAAATACACAAAGTAAGATTGCTCGGTGAAAAGCGTAGCTTTAGCAGAAGTTCACCTGTTCACTTTTAGTGCTGTGCCTTCAACTCCACTCTGACATTTGGTTTTCTTAAAATGCAGTGAGTCATGTGTGCATAGGGAGTTCCCACCGCTGTATTGGGATGTGATAGGCTGTGTGACCCAGCCCTTGTTTCCTGCAAGACATGGATACTGAACCCAGAGCCATATTGATGAATTACTTGTGCACTGAAATAAGTGTCCTGGAAGAAAACAGGTTGTTCTTCTGGAGTAAATAACAAATGAATCTGCAGATGCACTGAAGAGGTGTAGGTGTTGAAAAAAACTTTTGTCAAGCAACTTAGTTCTAAAGAGTGAGAGTTAAACACAGTATGTTGAAGTATGTATTGTTTGTATGTATTTGAAATAGAGATAGCAAAAAGAAAGAAGCAGAGAAGAGCAGAAAGGAACCTAGGCGGAGACAAAGACGAAATGTTACCTTGTAACAGAAGTGGAGTATCTCTGGTGGAGGGAGTAGAATTTGTTAAAGCTCTAAAGGAATCATGGCTTCAAGAAATGAAAACCCTATTTAATGAATTACAGAAAACAAAAGGAAAAAATATCCAACATCACTGGTCATTCAAGAGATGCAGATGAAAATAACACAGGGAGTCCATCTCCCTCCAGAGAGAATGTCTGCTATCAAGAGATCAGCAACAAGTGCTGTGGGGTCTGTGGGGAGAAAGGAGCCCTTTTCTGCTGTTGGTGGGAATGTAGACTGGTGCGTTCTTTGTGAAGATCAGTGTGAAGATGCCTCAACAAATTAGGATTTGAGGTCTCATTTGACCCTGCTATTTCCTTGCTCTGTATATTCATGAAAGAATTAAAAGTATTATATCACAACAACATATGTGCACTCATGTTTATAACAACATAGTTTATAATAGCTAAATCTTGAAAATGGCCCAAGTTCCCATCAACAGGAGACTGGATAAAGAAATGGTTTTTATGTAAATTGGAGTATTACTCAGTCATAAAGAATGATAAAGGCATTTGTAGCTAAAAGGATATACATTGAGGCATACTCATAAGTAAAATAAATAGGAGGCAGCTGTGTGAATGTTTTATTCTTCCTCTAATGTGAGAAACTAAAAGTGTAAATGAGGTCCAAAATATATAATAGGTATTGTAAAATAGGAAGAAAATCTTCAAAGAAGAAAGGGCCCTGGGGCAGTGCAGGGAAATAAAAGGAGGAAAAGAAAAAATTTTGATAAAAAGGAAAAACAGGAACAAAGCTTCTGTATATAGGAGTGGGGAGTTATACATAGGGGAGGGGAATGGGAAGAAATAAAAATCCAAGATATATCTTGTACAAGTACAAATCAGTAATGAATGTGATCATAAATGTTCCCAAATGTACCAGTAAACTCAATTTATAAAAAGAAAACAAAAGAAAAGAAATACATCGGTAACCTCAGAAGGCACAGGGGTCCTGTCTTAGGCTCCACAGGGCAGTGTGCCAGGTTAGGCTTTCCCTCATGATAGTAGCAGCCCACTGGAACATCAAAAGGTGTCTCTGAGGCCCATTTGGAAAAGGGCTTGAATGTTGGGAGGTCAATCGGGATATGGTGGGGGTTCCTGGCCAAGAGATGAGGCAAGATTAGACAAGGAGGACAGCTGTTGAAGAAAGAAGTGGTCCCTAAAAGGGCTTTGTATGAAGATGACATTTGGAGATGGATAGGAATGGTGTGCTGGTGTTGACGCTTAACCCAATTTTCCCAATTTGTGTAATTAACTGGTATAAAATTGTTGCCAACTGAGTGATTTAACCCCAGGAAAAGGCTCACTTTGAAGAAGGAAGATTTTTTTCCTTGAGATCATTTGAATCCTAAGGTGACTTTGATGCAGGGAACTGAAGACTTAGAGAAGCTTTGGAATGCAGAAAAAAACATCCTGGATACATAAACGTGGAGAAGTTGAACTGAAAGACAGTGGTACAAATGATAGGTGTATAGAGTGAAAAATGAAATTCTAGGATTGCATTTCCAACAGGGTGAAAGAAGATGAAGTAGTGATGGTAGAAAAGGAGCATTGGCAGGGCAGAGAAAGAGGAAGAGACTGTCAGAATGAGGGGAAGAAAGAGCTGAGAGATGTGTATTCAGTTAAGGGAGGGGTTAGCAGCATTCCACACTAGTTAGAGAGAGGAAGTCAAGTAAGAAGTATGACAGCTTTTATAGAGTGGGAAATTTCCATAGGAAACTTGGTGTGGGAATGTGATGAGGGGAAGGAATAAACATGATTCTGAAAGAAAATAAAAGAGCATGTATAAAGGGGGTGAGCAGGTGTGGGTGGGTAGGGATATGGGTAAAAATGAGAATTAACTTGTGTCATATACTGGTACAAATTCCCCAATGTTATACATGATTTTGAGATGTATATAAATTGTACCAATAAAGAATTCAATAAAAAAAGTCAACTAGGATGAGGTCTGAAAAGTACATTGGGATTACCAGCAAGCAAATCACAGTTTTGATGGCAACAAGTGTAATAATAATAATAATAATAATAATAATAATACAGAGAGAAATGATACTCTCACTTGAACAATTGGTATTGAACAAACACCTAGTACCTGTTCTTTTTCTTTGTATTCTAAGATTCACAAGTTCCTAGATAGATAATACAAGCCACAAAGCTTTGGACCTGGTATTGAAAAACACTAATTTAAGTATTACTATCTCTGGTTATTAGATGTCTGGCCATAGGTAAGTTTGTTCCTACCTAAGTCCCTGTTAGGCAGTTGTGAAGGGTTAGAATAAAATAATTACTTACAGAGGTTATTGTAAAATGTGAGATAGACAATGGATGAGAATCAGCTCAGTGCTGGGTGCATACAAAGAATATAATCAACCATGTGTATATATTTTTAATTCCAAATGTATATCATTACCCTTTTAATCAGAAAAACCAAAGCAATCTGCATGATTCTAAGAAAGGGAATGTTAATGAAATAGATCTTTGACAAACTATGAGCACAGAGGCAGCAAGAAAAGTTCCCACACAGATTTTTAATTATATGCTCATGGATTTTTACATAACAAGGCCTATGTTAAAGGATTGTTGTGTGTGATGTAGCTGTCTCTGTGCTCTCTCAGAGTGTTTTGGTAAGTAGCAATGAAACTTTGATTCATTTTCCTGCTTGGGTATCATTCTGCACCCATGAAAATCAACACTGTCAATTTTGATTTCCTCCTTTTTTCTCAATTACTGTGAAGTCAGCCATAATTTATAAACACTGAAAACTACCTCTGTTGCCAGTGATAATTCCCTAAGAGAATGAGGTGTTTTTATAAAGTTAAAACGTTATTTTTGTATGAAGTAAGAAAGTGATGGTGGTTATTCTTCTGACGATCCATATGGAAAAGCTCTAAAGCTTGCCAAGATGGCTTAAAGAATTAATGAGCCTTCAACTTGAAGATGTCAAAACTCAACATTTAGAACTCCAAACAACTTGACTTATCAGAATAATGTCAGAGACAGAGCAACACAGGAAAAACATACAGCCCGGGGAACTGGTGTCTGACTCTATCCTACTACTCAGGAACTGTGCGAACCTGGGCCAATGTCACAGCCCGCCAATTCAGTTTGCTCTGAGAATAAGAAGAAAACACCGAGAAAGATTCAGCGGTTTGCCAGTTGTGTAACAAAATTCTGAAATCCCTTCAAGGAAAAGTCTGCTAGTGTGCCTTAGTGTTTGTTTACAGATTATTAACTGTCACAGAACCAAAAGTTGAAAGTCAGTGATGAGGGAAAATTAAAGCTCTTTTGTTTGGAGTTAGTGCCAACACAAAATGAACCCAGACCAAAAATAAAGCATATCCGAAATTACTGTGTAAGTCAATGGGAGAAGTAATGGTAATAAAGAGACAGTTAAGTATCTTGTTGGTCTTTTTATAGACACTTAAGCAAGAGCTTGAAAACAGCCATTGCTCTGGAGAGAGTTTAATGATTTCTTTAACTTGAGTTTATTGAATTTAGCTCAATTTTATAGTTTGTTGGATTCTTCTTATCTTTCAAAACTTAGGTTAGACATCATTAAAATATGAACACATTTTACATTAATAAATTTTAGCAGACATTAGAACAGAAAATCATGAAAATGTATCATCACTTGAAACTGACCAAATATTACATTTCTGTTTTATATAGCATTTTTCACTTGTGCATTGTAGGCAGAACTATGACACACACACCCTTCCCTTGCTCAAAGCAAATTTGCTTTTAGAAGGGAAAAACTACCTTGCATGCAAAGAAATGTAAATGGGTGACTGATAGACCCTCTGATCTTTTACTCAGACTCCTTTTATTCCCTCAGAGGTAGTTATTATTACAGATTCACAGTGGATATTTCCAGACACGGGATGTACAGGTTTTCTACTCATAACTACTCATAGCAAATATGCTTATCTGATGTTTTTTATTGTTCACTGAAGTAAGTTTTAAATGATATACATTAATATTTCTCTTATTTTTAAACCAATGAATACTATTGCTTAGAGCTGTGCACTTAAGATTTACCATATGCAGGCTGGCTATGTAGCTCAGCATTGGAGTTTGCCTAGCATACAGGAGCCCTTGGTATAATCCTAAGCAAATGACTAAATAAATAAATAAAATTTATCCTATTTTACCTAATTATATGATTCATCATTATCGGTGAACCACAGGTAATTTAACCTGTCCTCTAAATAACATCTTTGCTTTAAAATGCTCGTATGCTTAGCTGCAAAGTTAAATGACCTCATTTTAAGTTTCTACACTGAAATATGTTTCAACCCACTAATCTATCATTTCTTTTGTTATCAGTATTTCTGTCCCTGTAAGGTGATGAGCCAGGGTGAGAGTAAACAGTACACAATGTTGCCAAGAAACTAATGTAAACCTTCTGATATTTTGTGTGTTCTTCGCTCCTGTTTTATTCTTTATTGTGTCTTGTTTTCCAGAAAATAAGAAATGTATTGTCAAGAGGTCCATAGACTAAATTATATATGTTGGAAAATGGAAGGAATTTTGATTTTTCTGATTATTGGTATTATAATGCATGTGTTGTTCAAACTTTGCTTCAGAGAGGCCCCCAGTGGCAGAGGAGAAGGGGGGGTAGGAGGCCCAAATGTAGCCGCAAGCAGTCTGCCAGTAAGCAAGGAATGCCTTTGAAGACAGTGTTTTATCTTAAGTATTCATGCTAAGTCTTATTTTAATAGAAAAAAGCTATTTTAGATTATATGACGCACAGTGCACTTGACACTGCAGGAGATATAGGGTGTTTTGCCAGGGCTCTGAATGACTAACTCCATGTGCTCCTAGATGCTGCAGAGGTCTGGGTCCTTCAGGAATGGAGGTAAAACTCTGCCGTCCCAGGTGCTTCTCTTTTAGAAGGTATCTAGCAAAGTTACTAAGAACTGCTCTTCTAATATAGAATATCCCATAATACAATATTAGACCTTGCTATATTTGCAGACTGCACAAACCCCTATAACCAAGTTTAATTTTCAGCACATGTGGAGGATGAAAGTGTCCCTAAAAGTCAGGCAAGGGTAACTCAAGGAATATGGTTTATAAAGCACAGCTGGACTCTGTGAAGAACGAGTGCAGAGAATAAGAAAGGTTATGGAATCCATGGGACGGGGGATGTGTGTCTCCGGGGAGCTGAGTGGTCTCTCTGCTGGTTTTTTTTTTTTTTTCCTTGAGTGTGTGATCGGATCTATGATTCTTCTGCTCTTGCTATGGCCCAGTACTTGGGGCCTCTGCACAGCTCCCACCTTGTCCAGCCACTTGTTCAAATGGCCAGCAGAAAGAAACAAATTATCATTTTTTAATTTCAGCTTAACATTTTCATGAAGGAGCCTATGTCACACTAATGCCCCACATTTGGGTTTACTTGAATTGGGGTAAAAATTTAAGAATGACAAAGTATCAAAAAGGTGAGAAAGTATTTTACTGCATAGTTTTATTTACTTGTAATAGACCTCTTAGTTGTCCAATCAGAACTTTCCATGAATATATAGCTTCCTACTACCTACAATACTTATTTGAGCACCTGTGGTATAATGTATTACAGCTGTAAATTAATACATTGAAAGCATGCCTAGCCTGTGTTTTACTACTCAGATCCCTAGGTAGCACAAAATAAAGTAAATGTTAGTATCAGTTGGAGAAAGGAAAGTGGGATAGTTTAACCATCTTCTAGCTGAAAATCCAGGTCTACATGGTGAATTAAATACAATTCTACAGTAACTAGTATTTATATGATCAGCAGAAAAAACACTATTTTCCCTCACTCCAAGAGAATCTTAAGTTCCTTGGATTGGTTAAATTGGTTACCATAGGATCAATGAAGTCATTATCAAATTCACATACTATATTCTTCTATTTCTTTTAATGATTTATTCATGTATTTGCAAGAGGAATGCTGTGTGTAAATAGTTGTATCTGAAAATGGTTCCAGTTTTATTTCCTTTTTCTATTTCTCTCATTGTTCTGATAGTAATGCATAGGAGTTCAGTACAGTTGTTGAATAAAATAGTAATAATCACCACACATGAGTCATTCCTGATTTCACAGAGACAATGCTTCAAAATTTTCCCCAGTTATGGTGATATTTGTTCTAACCATTTTTGGTAGACTTGTTATCAAGTAAGGAAGATCATGTTGTTAGTTAGGTAAGAAATTGTGTAGTTGTGCTCTGAGTGTTAAATTCCATTGTTTTCTGGAATTCTGTGGGATAATCATATTACCTTTTCTCACTTGAACTCTGACTTTGTAAAAGATTTTATGAATTTTCTAGTATTAAAATATTTTGTGGGCCAGAGGGTTAGCTCAGTGGTTCCGGCACCTGCCTTGCAAGTGCAAGGTCCTGAGTTTGATCCCC
>PVIC010058226.1:0-10433 GCA_004025085.1 Thryonomys swinderianus | reverse complement strand
CTTTCTTTCTTTCTTTCTTTCTTTCTTTCTTTCTTTCTTTCTTTCTTTCTTTCTTTCTTTCTTTCTTTCTTTCTTTCCTTCTTTTGAGACAGGGTCTGGCTTTGTAGTTCAGGCTGGTCCTGAGCTCACTATGAAGCCAGGCAAGCCTTGAACTCAGCTGTCCTCCTGCCTCTGCCTCCCGAGTGCTGGGATTACAGGTGTGAGCCACCACACTTGGCTGTGGTCAATTTTTTTTAACATTTTGTGCTATTAAAGAGAAAACTGCTCACACACTAAGGATAATTCATCCTGTTTTATTTTCAATGAAACCCATCTTGATTTAATGTATTAGAATATTTTTAAATATTGCAGTTCTTTCATTTTTTCCTTAAGTACTCAATACATTAGAAATTTTATTTTGAAATAAGTATAGCAAGTGAGTATATTGTATCACAATTATTAGCATATAATTTAAATATACATCTTACACATGTATATCTGCTCTTAATGAAAACAATGACATTTAGATACTTTGAAAGAGCTATGAGTTTGTAAAATAAAACACTAAAACCCCAAGATTTTAATCTAAGTTTTGATTATTTCCTTGCTAAACATGATCATGTGTAGTCATTTAGAGGACCGACCTTATTATTTGACTCCACAGGAGCTAAAGGTAGGCTAGCAATAAATTCAAAAAAATTTATCTATGTAAAATAGTAAATTTTGACTTATTTCAGAGAGCTATCAGAAAGTGGCAGATTCAATATTAAAAATAAAAGAGAAAGCAAAGTTAGGTTGTGGTTTGGTGAAAACATAGATATAAATAAATGAATAAGAGAGTAACAGCAACAAGATGGTGAAATAAGAAATCTCAGTTCCATTGTTCCTCCAGAGACACCAGATAACATACAATCTCCAAATCCTTTATAAGAATCTCAGAAACTAGTTAAAACATAGCGGTACTTCAGAGAAAGCCAAGAGTAGCCATGCTGCCAAAAAACCTGCAATGAAGTAGATAGAGAATCATTTCATTCCATCCACTGACCTTTTCTTAAACCAGCACAATATGGCCAGGGAAGGGGGAAACACCCCACTCACAGCTCCTCTCTTGGGAGGGCAAGAGAAGAATGGAATGTGTGTCCACGGGTCTGGATATTAGGGGTATGCCCAGGGGATGAGTTTCTGTCTCACAAGATTCTGAGCGCTGGAGTGGGAACAGCGTGGCTTGGATGTCTAGGGAGACTTGAGAGGAAAAGGTCGCCATGCTGCTTGTTGTAGCACCAGAGAACCTGTATTAATGCACACAATAGAGAGGACAGGAAAGTATGGTTTGCTAAAAAAGAAACTGGAGGCTGGAGATTTAGCTCAGTGGTTCCAGCGCCTGCCTCTCAAGCGCAAGGCACTGAGTTTGATCCTGGTAACCACATACAATGCTGGGCGTGGTGACTCACGCCCACCAGCCATCAATACCACATACCATAGTGCCGAGAGTGGTGGCTCACACCTGTAATCCCAGCACTTGGGAGGCAGAGGCAGGAGGATTGCTGAGTTTGAGGCTTGCCAGGGCTACATATGAGCTCAGGGCCAGCCTGAACTACAAAGCAAGATCCTGTCTCAAAAAAAAAAAAAAAAAAAAAAAACTGGATAATCTCCGTAATTCAGGAAATGGATGCACTTCTCCAAAAAGATCCTCTGGAAATTCTGCTGTGAGAGATTCCTGGCATTACTGGCTGGGTTGATTAATCAAGACCTTTTCCTATTCAGAGGTAGCTGGTAAACAAACACCCGCAGAGGTGGCTGCTGTTTTCAAATGCACACCTCCTTGCAAAAAATGCCAACAGGGTTCAGTGGGATCTCTAATCCTAGTTTTCTGAGAAAGACTGATCTTGGCTCACAGTTTCAGAGGCTTTAGTCCATGATCAGCTGTCTATTTTTTTTTTTTGGCAGTACCAGGGATTGAACTCAGTCCCTTTCACATCCAAGGTTGGTGCAATACCACTTGAACTAAATCACCAGCAGAAATTTTTGTGTGGTTAAAAAAAAAAATAGACACAACAAATCCTATTGAATGGTTTATCCTGTTATTAAATGAAATGCTTAGGTTAAGTGCCTCGGAGAGAGTATGGCTTTCAGAATGTTAATAATCAGAGCTATTTTAATTACAAAGAGAAAAAGGAACAAATAAGACAAATGGCAAAATATCCCATAAGAATCTAGTCCCTGTAAATATGACATGAGTCGCAACTGTTCAAGCAAATCTCTGAGTCTAGTTTGCGAAGCTACTGGGCTTCTGACAGCCAGAGGGAGACAGGGAAGAGGGGTCAGGGAGTCAAGGCAAAGAAACCGCTCTACTATAGTCCCTGCCTCTCCAGACACCCTCGTAAAAGGAAGACAGAATAAAAAAAAAAAAACTAGTAAGATTCAGGGATCTGGTGATGATGAGTAAGGATTAAAAAGCATTAGAGGGCCAGATGGTTAGCTCAGCGGTTCTGGCGCCTGCCTCACAAGCGCAAGGTCCTGAGTTCGATCCCTGGCAACCACATACAATGCTGGGCGTGGTGATTCATGCCTACCAGCAATCAGTATCACATACCACAGTGCTGGGTGTAGTGGCTCACACCTGTCATCCCAGCACGGGGGAGGCAGAGACAGGATTGTTGAGTTTGAAGTTTGCCTGGGCTCCATAGTGAGCTCAGGGCCAGCCTGAACTACAAAGTGAGACCCTGTCTCAAAAACAAAACAAAACAAAACAAAACAAAAAAAACCGTGGTAACTATAGTGGGCCCTTGACTTGTGAACTCAGTTTGTTTCCAAAGGCTGGTTGTAACTCAGGCTCAGGCTCCTCTACACAGCTTTGAAAATATCTCTTCTTTATGTAGACAGAGCTGTGTCCTTAGAGAGACACTGTCCCAGGATTTCTCAATTAACCCCTCACAAAAAAAAGATGTAATTTTCCTTCCAGAACTCTTTAAGTTTTAAACCTGCATCAGAGAACATCACATACCACAAGGAGTCAGCATTCGGGTTGTAAATAAATCTAGGGTTGAACTTCCAATTAAACTTCCAGTCATAAGTCAAATTATTCATGTGATGGGCCAGTCCTAACCTGAGGATCCAGTCCATCTAGATGTGGAAATCAAGAAAAAGTCCTGTGAACAAATGTTATTTATCCAGGAAATGAAAGAAGAGAAGGAATTAAACCAGAGCACAGCTTGGGTGAAGGATGACAGCAGCAAGACTAATATGAAGTCCAAGGAGCCCCAAATCGATGATTTGCATTGACAGGTTTGCAACAGGCAGAAGTAAAAGATAACTCTTTCCAAGATCGCTGTTCTCTAACTCTTTAGTCAAATACTCACCTAGGGGCTATCGGGAAGGGATTTATTTATTTATTTATTTATTTATCACACTGTCCTTTCACTGTAAAGCACAGAAATCATCTGGGTGGATTTGACAGTCTGGTGACTCTGTGTGTGAAAACAGGGTCACATCTGGCTGGTAGTGACAGAAGTCACAGGGATGAGTTCTCAGTGGCTTTGAGAAAGAAAGCAAATAGCTAACTTCTGAATTGTTGGTAGAGAGAAGAACCTTCTAGAGGCCAAGAGAGACCCCTGTCCATAGCAAACAAGGAAATGGGAGAACTTGGTTGTACAATTACAAATAATTATTTTCACTCCAAGTGTGCACAGAGACGGAACACCAGCCTCTGATGTGGACCTCAGCCGTGTGATTCCAGCTGTGTGGCCTGAACAGATGACCCAGAGAGATGTAGTTTGACTCTTGACCCAGAGAGATTTAGTTTAACTCTTAACCCAGAGAAACTGTGAAGTAATAGGCATGTACTATTTCATGCCATCAAACATGCAGTGATTACTACAGGGCTAACATGAGACTATTGCAGAGCTGTAGAAACTAACAAGGTATTAGTGGTGGGACAGGGGCTACTTCTTCATGCAGCTAAAACCTGTCATGCTACTAGAAGGTGAATGGTAGTTTGAAAACAATTTACTCATAAATTTTAAGAGTTATTAATATGCAATTAAGCATTACTTGGACAATGTGATTTTTAAAACAATTTTCATCTAGAACAAATTAGGCTCTGTGGTGCATTATGGTCAATATTAGAGGCTGAAGATACAAAGATGGTAAAAGCCTGGCCATTAAGACAGAAAAATTTACAACCAAGGATGTGCAAATACACTTTTCATTGCTTTTGTGTTCAGAACAGTGTTGACAGAAGTCATATGTAGGAAAAGTGACTTCTTATAACTCAGGTATGAGTTCTTCCTGGTGGAAATACAGTGGGAAGTTTGCAGCACCAAAGCCAGTCAACAAATGACCCAACATCAAAAAGAGCTACACATGGTAAAGACCACAGAGTTTACCACTGTACAAAGATACAAGTGATGCTGTAATCCCAGCACTCGGGAGGCAGAGACAGGAGGATTGCTGAGTTTGAGGCTTGCCTGGGCTACATAGTGAGCTCAGAGCTAGCCTGAACTACAAAACGAGAACCTGTCTAAAAAAAAAAAAAAAAAAAAAAAAAAAAAAAAAAAAAAAAAAAAAAAAAAAAAAAAAAAAAAAAAAAAAAAAAAAAAAAGATACAAGTGATGGAAAAAAATGAAAAGCATCCAAAAATACCAGGATGACACACATTCGGCTGAATGCGTAGTCCAGACAATTTTGTTAGCAATATTGCAAGTTACTAAAAATTAATTGCTTAAAAATAAATTTAGGAGCTAGATCATTACAGTGTGGGGCCTGTTAACATCTTGACACCTCCCCAAAAATCATCTGTACAGAGATATTTTAAAGTTAGGTATAAAGAAATGAAAAAGAATGGTCATAAAATAATATTAGGAAAAATTTCTGGTATTGGTAAGATAATCTTAAAAATGTATTATGTAATAAAGACACTATCTGAGTCTGTTTGGATTGTCCTATCAAAGTACCATACACTGGATAGCTTAAAACGAGAGCAGTTTATTTCTGATAATTCTGGAGGGTAGGAAATTCAAGATCAAGATACTGTACTAGCCAGTTTGATGTTATTTCCTGGCTCATAATTGCCATCTTTTCACAATGTCTGCAGTTTGAGAGGAGTAAGAGAAGCCTCCTGTCTCTTTTATAGGACATTAATCCCATTCATGAGGGTTTTGAACTCATGCAGTGATTTCATTGTATATGAGGGTTAGGTTTCAATATATGAATTTTGTGGGGATGGAACTATTTACTATAAAAAGGCACTTATTGTTATATTTATGATTAAAATGTTATGGTACTAATTCCATTTGTTAATTGTTTATTTTAAAAACTAAGTTTTAAAAGTACAGAAACTGATGAGAAGTCTTATAAATACATGGCATACATTGAGGAAAGACTTTTCCAATACATTCTTTTTTTTTTTTTTTTTTTGCTTTTTGAGTCAGGGTCTCGCTTTTGTAGTTCAGGCTGGCCCTGAGCTCACTATGGTGCCCAGGCAAGCTGCCGCGAACTCAGCAATCCTCTTGTCTCTGCCTCCCGAGTGCTGGGATTACAGGCGTGAGCCACCACGTCCGGCATTGTGGTATGCTGTGTTGATTGTTGGTGGGTGTGTCTCCACGCCCAGCATTCTATGTGGTTACCGGGGATCGAACTCAGGACCTTGCGCTTGCGAGGCAGGCGCTGGAACCGCTGAGCTAACCCTCCGGCCCTCCAATACATTCTTGATAGAGACTTTCAGAAAACTTCAAATGATCATGCTTGTCTAATAGGTGAGAGTAATTGTAGACTGCTGGGATCTCTGTGTTAAGTTTCCTGGGTGAAAGTTCTAAATTATTCAAGCAGTTTGGGCTTCACAGCACAAGCAAAATCCTGCTGGAAGGAAAGTATGTCGCTGTCTCTCCCACTTTGTAATCACTATTCTTTGGCAAGTGAATTTGCTCTTTCAGAAGTCAAAAGCTATTGCTATTTAATTCTATGTTCTCACTGGCTCTCTCTAGTCCTTGACATTTGTTTCTTTCTTAGATACTGAAGCTAGACATTGGTCACATTTGTATTCTCCGTCATTGTCAAATCTAAATTACCTGTCTCATAATATCATCTGCTGTTTTGTCTTCAAGTAGCATAATGATTTAGATTCAAAAAATTGATGTAAACAACTTATGCTCCCTACAGAAACTACTCTGCCCTAACTGGATCTTTCCTAACTCAGGAAATAAAACTCTTCATTTTCTTGTTTGTTCTTTATTTGCTTTTAAAACAGAGCTACGTAATCCAAGCTGGCTTTAAACTCATGATGATCCTCCTGCCTCAGCCTCCTGAATGATGGGCTTAGAGTTGGGTGCCACCAATATGTTTCATACACCAATATTATCATCTGATATTATATATGCTAGTTTTACAACATTTTCACATATGTCATACTGTGACTATCAACTGTTTCTCAGATACATGACTGTTTATTCCAGAAATGTCCTACTGCTGGTAGTTACATTCCTGATTTCTCTGAATTTTAACTGACATTACTCAAATCTCATAGATCAGTATTTTTTAAAGAGAAATTTGTAGTACTGTGCTCAAAATGCCATCAAATCTTGTTTTATTGATTCAAACATTTTACTGATTAAAACGTAAACCCATTGACAGTGGAGGAGTTTGTTATGGTTTATTATCTGATCTTCCCTAATGCAACGGGTACTCAGGGGGGAGGCTATTGGACAGTGTCTATTGAACTCATAGCAAATGATGATGTGGAGGGTAGAGCTTGTTCCCAGGGGCTGAGTCCCTGGGAGCGTGACCTGTGTGTTTATCTCCATCTACTGCTCCTCCCTTCACTCTCTCTGCTTCCTGTCTGCCATGCTTTGAGCAGCTTTCATTTGCCCTGCCCCTCTGCCAGGCCACTCTGCCTTGGAGTCAGCCAACTCTATGTATTGAAGCCTCTATAAACTGTGAACCCAGAGAAACCTTTCTTCTTGTAATTTGCAAAGAAAAGTACTGTGTCCCAAAACAGAAAATGTAAGTAAGGCAAAGGTTTTTAATTATGTTGGTACTATAACATGGTAAGGACTACTTATATACTTGCTAATGCTTTTACTATTGTCAGTAATAGTAGAAATATACTCACTATGTTTCACTTTTGTATATTTTGAGGTTCACATAATCTTACTATAGCATTCAAAATGTATTTTCCCCATTTGAATTAGATCGTAGTGTTTGAAATATTTCATTAATTATATTAAGTATTGAATTAATCATATATCTATCCCATTTTATAGCAAAGTTTCAGCTATTCACATGCACCTATATGTAAAAAGGCAGAGCATTATCATAAATATTCATATGACAAAAGCTGTATTTATATTCATACCCATTTAACACTGGAATATAATTTCTACAGGCATAAAAATGTTATATCTTGTCTTTTGCACTATTTATAAAATATTTAAGAATATCATACAATGAGTGATTATGGGAGATACCTGAGGAGTGCATAAAACACAAGATCATATTTATTTTATTCTTTGTTTCATATATTTTAATTTCTAATCTACATTTGTGAAAATATATTCATAATTCATACTCATAACTCAGTAATTTCACTGTTTATTCAATCTGTAAAAAACGTTAAATGTTTTTTTCTTTTCACCATAGGATTTTAAGAACAGAAATGTTGAAGTACAGTTTGTATATTTACTTACTTGTTGTTCTCTGCCATATTTCCTTTTTCCCTTTAATTTTGAAAGGAAACATAGAAATAAATAATAAAATAAATAAACGAATATCAGGAACATAATAGAAATTTATGATGGGGAAAACTAAATTCATGCTTTAAAATTAAATATTTCCTACTTGTTCTGTACTAATTTGAACATAAATCTACATCTGAACTTTGATCATTATATACTGTTATTGTAGGAAAAAATAACAGGATGAAAAACTCAGTTCAAATTTGAAAAGGATAATTTTTCTCTTTTAAATTTAGAATTTTATGTCTTAGTGGCCCTTCTAAGTGAAAATGTTTAATCATTTATTTAAAGAAATTTCTTCTGTATCTTTAGTAGTAAAACAGCCTCTATTACTTTAGGCTATCTATGAATTACTACAGTGATGCTATTTTCATTGTTTTTGATTTCCTATTCAGAGATTAATTTTCTTTTCTTTGGATTACATGTGAGTTGATGCCTGACAATTTTCTGTGAGTGCCAGTATGCAACATTAGATCTCTTCTTAAGCTTCCTTTCCTACAATTTACAAATAATATTGTTTGTTTCATTGCATCACTGTGTAGAATAAACAAGTTAGTACATTTATCATTCTCCATGTGATTTGGTACATTTACTTTTAACAAATATTGACTATTACATATTCTAGTAGAAAATAGGTGTGTGTCTCCAATAACATAAAGAGACATTTTGAGTGTCTGCCTTCCCTGCTGCACTGGAGAAAGACCTGTGTCTGCTTAACACAGTCCAGAACCCCTGAGCTATATAAAGTGTCTGGCATTAAAAAAAAAAAAAAAAAAAAAAAAAGATCCCCACTGGCCATTAATTGAGTCACTGAATGTTTTAAAGGTCAAACTGATCAGACTATTATTGCACAATTTAAAAGGAATTACTCATAACTGTCAGTTCATATCTATATTCTATGTTTATATATAGCATTGTATTTGATTTGTTTAAACTGAAGTTTAAAATCTAAGAGTAGGTTTATGTGCTTTAAATGGGCTTTATTAAGAATGTAATCAAAACTGCAAATAACTGCACTCCACTCAATCTTTATTTACAAAATTTAATGGTGATCTGTAAGGCATTTAGTTACATCCAATGAGTATTTCATATTTTTGTACTTATATTTTTATTACTCACTATATGAAGTAATAATAAATTGTAATTTATCATGCTTATTTCTAATATGCATTGCACTATGTAAAGAACAAAAAGTTTAGTTATGTCTTTATCTAAGAATTTAAATATATTTTTCTTTGCCCACATTTAATATCTTATTTTTAGGCATATTGTACTCTCAAGTAAATAAGTAGAATTTTATGACATTATAAACCATAAACAAGATTTTTGTATGAAAGGAGTCATTCTTGTTTATCTTAAATTTAACAAATATATACCTCATTTATCATTTATAATTATTAATCTTTCAACATTTGTTCATTTTGTTGACATTAGTGATAAAATGTTAAACAAAACAGACATAAGAAAAAGCAATCTTTCATATTGTTATGCCTCCAAAATTAATGTTATGTTTTATAAGCAAAATATTTATATATAATGTACAAAACTAATAACTTTCAATTCTAGTACTATCCACAATGCAGAAGCCATTTATACAACATGACACAGTATATGTATGTTTGCAGAATGAAGATTTGCTAAATATTTATATCACATTTACAAGGCTATGTGATTGCATAATGGAAAAACCCTGTAACAGAATAGAGCCAGTGCTAGCTTCATGTTGCTGTGAGAACCTAACTTCTAATTCCTAATGTAAAAGGGCTTACATATCTCAGTTTAACACAACTTTGATATACTTTTATTGCATTTAGAATTATGTGCACATATGGCTGCAAATACAGATAAGTATGTGTTTGCATGTATAGGAGACCCACAGTTCATTCGTGGCCTTGTACAGCCAAATAAATCCACATCTGGATTATCACCAGCAGTTGCAAGGAAGATGATGTTGTAAGAGTACTTGGATCCTAAGGTAAGTCTTAAAGCTAAAACAACATGAGTTTAAGAGAAAAATAGCTGCATGTGCTGTTTTTACATAAGGAATTGATTAATTTTAGTAAGTTGGCAAGAAATGTAGTCTTGCAGTCAACTGTCAATCTACAAAATTTTTATTAACTTCATTAGTCTTTGGTTTCAATTATGATTCTCTGCAGGGAACAGAATCATTGGCCCTCAGATGTCAATTTTCTATCAAATATTTCACTATGTACAGAAATCATAATACAAATGAATTTAATTGATTATATGCTTCAGTTAGAAATGTAATTTATGAATCAGGACTACATGTTGGATTCTTAATCTAGCCACCAACAAGTAGCAATAAAACAACACAAAACTATATTAAATCTATTTCTTCTTTAAGGGAAACTATCATCATTTATTTCTATTTTTAAATGACAGTAAGAATATAGTGTAGGAGCAAATATTATCAAAGTAACATTTGGATGTGTATTTCCAACTCTTTTCTTATAAAACTGAAAAGCAAGACCTATGTTGTTATTCTGAAAAAGCAGTTAACTTAGTAAAATTTAAACAAAATGAAATCTAAGTTAAAGAGAGGCAGAGAGTGCACTAGGCATTTTTTATGTAGTTCATTTCAATAAATATTGTGTGTGAGTCCACTAGAGAAAAGGCAGCTCAAGTGATGGTAGATCTTGGACAGTGTCTACTACAGAAGCAAAGAAGGAGAGAGTTCGGGGAGGTAGAATGAGGAAAAGAGATCTC